>UELX01000087.1:0-141082 GCA_900480035.1 Eupelmus urozonus | reverse complement strand
ACCACAAGTAACAAGCCCACCCCTGAAGTAAATTAAATTGATAATAAATTTTAATTTCTAATTAATTATTCTATTAATTATTTGAATTGCATTAAAAATTTGTAAATGAATCTATTACTCACTTTTCACCAGTAAAATAACAAACATCAGTATGCCCCTCTGGATGGGCATAGCGCATTGGTTTCTTAACAAGCGGCATTTTGAATGATTTTTAAAAACTAAATAAATACTAATAAATAAAAATAAAAAATTTTCACGCGCTAAATAAACGCTGTCTTGCTGTATAAAATAGCACTGTTTTGGCGCGTGATCGGCGCTCATTCACTGGTCTGCATAACCAACAATGAACTGAACACGTGCATACTTGTTTCTACACTTTAAAACGGTTGCTTACATTTTCTTTATAACAATAACTTTATAATCCCATTTATTAAATATACTCTCCCTTAAAATCGTTCGAGTTTGTAGTAGAATGTAAAAAATGTTGATAATGACGTTCGCTGTTAAAATACCGTTTCCCGCGATTTTCTCGGGCATGCGACTGCGCATGTGCAGTCGTCCATTTAAATGTCTTAAAGAATTTAGATAAGATAATCTTTTATCTTAGTAGATCAACTTTGCGATTAGTATTTCAGCATTCTGTTTTTTAACTATTTTTCAATCTTTTATCTTAATAGATCTACTTTGCGATTAGTATTTCAGCATTATGTTTTGAAACTGTTTTTCAAATATTTTTAAATTAAAAAATAAAGAAAATGTAAAGAATTTTCAAGTATATGTACAAGGAACACTGCTCCATTCAAAAGATACCTATAATCCTGTAAATTACAAATTCAGCCTATAGGAAAAGTTAATAAAATGTTTTCATTTCATTGTTTACGGACTAAAGTTTAATACATCAAAAGAAAATCAATATCCATGGTTCCACTTTCTTAAAATGTTCAACAAGTAGGCTTCATACCCCTCATAAACCCAAAATTGTCCAAAACTGCCTAAAACCAACTTTACAGCCAACGCATTGTTGTCGATCCTACAAACTCCTCATCCTCAAATCCCCCACGCTCTCATTCATCTACGATCCACTCCTTCATCTCACCCCTTGCCGAGCTCGCCAAGCTTCCACGCAATCCCAACACATCAACTCGCAAAAAAAACAGCCGCGCCGCCAAAATGCCGCTCAACCATCTCGCACAGAGCGCATAGCGCGCTCCGAAACCGGCGCGGCGCGCGCATGAAGGTTGGGTCACTGTCGCCGAAGCGTGTGTGTTTCGCTCTTCCCGACGGCGCGCACGTCTCGCGTAGGTTAACACTGAGGCGGCCGCGTTTCAAACGAAAACCTCCGGGGCCCGGATCGGCCAGCTCTGCATAATGTATTCCGTCACGAAGACGACCCACCCCGCGACGGGGGTGGAGCACGCGATCACCTGCAACTTCTTCAACCGGGCGGAGAAGAGTTTGGTCATTGCCGGCGCCAACATCATCAGGGTCTTCAGGCTCATCCCCGACGTCGATCCCGCCAAGAAGGAGAAGTTCACAGGTAATTACGAGGCTTTGTGGGTTTGCTGAGAGGAGAGTTGTGAGATGGGATGTTTGTTTATGATATGGTGGTGTCGGGGAGGCTGGGGAGGTTGATTGTATGTGAGCCTTTTTGCAGAATTGCGCCCGCCGAAGATGAGGCTGGAGTGTCTGGCCCAGTACACGCTGCATGGGAATGTTATGTCTATGCAGGCTGTCCAGCTCATTGGGTCGTCTAGGGACTCTCTTTTGCTGAGCTTTAGAGAGGCCAAGCTGTCTGTTGTGGAGTACGATCCTGAAATCCATGGGCTTAGGACTGTGTCGTTGCATTACTTCGAAGAGGAGGAGATTAAGGTGGGTAGATAAGGTTTGCGCTTGCTTGTAAGATGTTTTGCATGCAATTGGTTTAATCTTATTATTGTTTTAAATAGGATGGTTGGACGAATCATCATCATGTGCCTATTGTGAGAGTGGATCCGGAGGGAAGGTGCGCAGTGATGTTGATTTATGGAAGAAAACTGGTAGTCTTGCCTTTTCGTAAAGATCCAATTTCAGACGAAGGAGACTTGTTAGAGAACTCAAAATCTTCATCAAGCAAAACACCAATATTATCATCTTATATGATTGTTTTGAAAACTTTAGAAGAGAAAATGGATAACATTATTGATTTACAATTTTTGCATGGATATTACGAACCAACATTATTGATTCTTTACGAACCAGTAAGAACATTCCCAGGGTAAGTAAACGTGTATTAGCAAACAAATTAATTTTTTAATAAATTGATATAATTTAATACATTGTATTCTTATAAATATTTAGGCGAATAGCAGTTCGGCAAGATACTTGTGCCATGGTTGCTATATCATTAAACATTCAGCAAAAAGTACATCCAATTATTTGGTCTGTTTCAAATCTACCTTTTGACTGCTATCAAGCTGTAGCAGTGAAAAAACCTCTTGGAGGAACATTAATAATGGCTATTAATTCCTTGATTTATTTAAATCAAAGTATTCCACCTTATGGAGTATCTCTAAATAGTTTATCGGATACTTGTACAAATTTCCCTCTTAGTAAGTAATTTTCTTTGACAACAGATTTTCATGTTTTCCTTTAAAGTGTACATAATAATTCCTTTTTATTATTTTAGAACCTCAAGAGGGCGTTAAAATAAGTTTGGAAAGTTCTCAGGTTGCATTTATTTCATCTGATCGATTAGTGATATCTTTAAAAACTGGAGAACTCTATGTGTTGTCCCTTTTTGCAGATAGTATGAGGTCTGTTAGAGGATTTCATTTTGATAAAGCTGCTGCCAGTGTATTAACGTCATGTGTAAGTTAATACACTTTAGATTTATAAATAAATAAAATTAAAATATTAATAATTTTCCTTAAAATATATGTAATTACAGGTATGTATGTGTGAAGATAATTATTTATTTCTTGGATCACGACTTGGCAATTCTTTATTATTACGATTCACTGAAAAAGAAACTGAAAGAATAAATGATATATCAGTGTTGGAAATGTCTTACAATAGTAATAGTGAAGAACCACCATCTAAAAAAGTAAAACAGGACTTTTTAGAAGACTGGATGGCATCTGACGTATTAGACATTAAAGATCCAGAAGAATTAGAGGTTTATGGCAGTGAAACGCAAACTTCAATTCAAATAACATCCTATATTTTTGAAGTATGAAATCACTTAATTTTCTTTAGTCTTAAAATCAATGCTGGTGATTTTTCATAAATTTATGTATGTATATTTTTATAGGTTTGTGACAGTTTATTAAATATTGGTCCTTGTGGAAATATTTCCATGGGTGAACCAGCATTTTTATCAGAAGAGTTTCTACACAATGCAGATCCAGATGTAGAATTAGTTACAACTTCTGGTTATGGTAAAAATGGAGCTCTTTGTGTACTTCAGCGATCTATACGACCTCAAGTTATTACAACATTTGATTTACCTGGTTATGAAAATATTTGGACTGTTATTGACTCAACAGTTATTGATGATAGGAGCAGAAACGAAACAGAGAGCTCACATGGGTTCTTGATTCTAACTCAAGATGATTCTACCATGGTGAGAAAAAGATATAAAAAAGAATTATTTAATAATGAATGTTATTAACCAGTTTTTATCACTTATAGATACTTCAAACGGGGCAAGAAATTAATGAAGTTGTAGACCAAAGCGGTTTTAGTACTCAAGGTACAACAATATTTGCAGGTAATCTCGGATCAAATCGGTACATTATTCAAGTTACGCAGGTTGGCGTTAGATTGCTACAAGGTTTGGAGCAAGTGAGTATATTGCTCTTCAAATTATAATACCAACCTCTATTTTGTTTAATAATTTTATTTTCATAATTTATGTTAAAATTTTAGATTCAACATATGCCAATGGATTTGGGATGTCCAATTGTACATGCCAGTTGCGCAGATCCATATGTTACTTTACTTTCAGAAGATGGTCAAGTAATACTCTTGACGTTAAGAGAAGGGAGGGGAATAGCACGACTACATGCTCAAGCTGTAAATTTACAATTCGTAAGTATAAGTATTAAGTCTTTATAATTTTACATTTTCTGTTATAAAACTATTATTTTATATCTTAAAATTTAAAATATTTTCTTTTTACGTTAATTATCTATTATTAAAAAGATTATTCATTATTACTTTCTTAATATACTTGTATTTCTGTCTAGCGCCCACAAATTGAAGCAGTTTGTGCATACAGAGATGTTAGTGGCCTATTCACAACTATTTTACCAGAAGACGTTGATGACGAAGCATATGATGATAACGACGATGAACCACAGATAATAGAAAATGTGGATAATGAAGATGACCTGCTGTATGGTGATACTACGGCTTTTCAAATGCCAGCACCTCCTGTGATAAAACCTCAAGAAAATCCTACAAAAAAAGCTCCTTGGTAAATTTAATTTTTTGCTGACTAATTCAATAATTTAAAAATAAAATATTTAATTTTAATTAATATTTTTATTTAATCAACAGGTGGCAACAGTATTTGCAAGAAATAAAACCTTCATATTGGCTGTTTGTGTATAGAGATAATGGCGTACTGGAGGTGTATTCACTGCCCGATTTACGTTTGTCGTATTTAATTAGGAATTTTGGTTTTGGACAAAATGTATTACATGATAGTATGGAGTTCACAACATTACAAGGTAGCCAGTCAAATGAACCAGTCAATCCTGGAGTACAGGTGAGTGAATAAATATTTAGAATAGAAATATTTCGAATAGTATTTATGAATAAGGATGTAATATTTCAGAGAATAAAATTATCTTCAAAGAACATATATTCAATTAATAATAAATTAGAAATACAAATAGAACAACGAAAGTATTATAAAATAATAAATTAATATTGCTTTTCAGGTTCGTGAAATCGCGATGGTTGCTTTGGGGCATCACGGAAACAGACCAATGTTATTAGTACGATTAGATAATGAATTACAAATATATCAAGTATATCGATACCCAAAAGGTTACTTAAAACTGCGATTTAAAAAAATCGAACATAATTTTATCGTCGGATTCGCTAGAATAGGACCAAAAGAAGAAGACATGCCAAGTATGTGTGACACGCGATTGTGTATGATAAAATACTTTAGTAATATTGCTGGATATAATGGTGTATTTATTGGCGGCGATTATCCTCACTGGATATTCTTAACCGGAAGAGGAGAATTACGAGCTCATCCAATGGATATCGACGGACCTGTTAAATCATTTGCACCATTTAATAATGTAAATTGTCCACAAGGTTTTTTGTACTTTAATAGAAAGGTACAATATTTTTACTACATATTTTGAATACTTAAAAAACAGTTTTTAAAAACAAAATTAAAAAATTAAATTTTTTTCTAGGATGAATTAAGGATTTGTGTTTTACCTACACATCTGTCTTATGATGCTCCATGGCCAGTCAGAAAAGTGCCTTTACGTTGTACACCACATTTTGTAACATATCATCTTGAAAGTAAGACTTACTGTGTAGTAACAAGTATATCCGAACCTCTCAAAAGTTATTATAGGTTCAATGGAGAAGATAAGGAATTCACAGAAGAAGAAAGAAACGAAAGGTTTTTGTATCCTAATCAAGAACAATTTAGCATAGTATTATTTTCACCAGTTTCCTGGGATACCATTCCAAATACAAAAATTGATTTAGATCAGTGGGAACATGTCACATGTTTGAAGAATGTATCTTTACAATATGAAGGTACACGATCAGGTCTAAAAGGATACATTGTTGTTGGTACAAATTATAATTATGGAGAAGACATCACGAGCAGAGGCAGAGTAAGTTTTCTTTTTTCATTAGTTTCATATCAATAATTTTAGAATTCATCATATTATTAATTGTAAATAATTTTTTTTTTTATTTTAGATATTCATATTTGATATCATAGAAGTTGTGCCAGAACCAGGCCAACCATTAACTAAAAATAGGTTTAAACAAATTTATGCAAAAGAACAAAAAGGACCAGTTACAGCTATAACGCAAGTGTCTGGTTTCTTAGTTTCAGCAATAGGTCAAAAGGTAATTATTGTAATTATTATATTATATATTTCTTAATTAGTTTTTTGGCTACTATGTATTAATAATTTTATTTTTATTTTTACAGATTTATATTTGGCAGCTAAAAGATAATGATTTAGTTGGAGTGGCATTTATAGATACTCAAATTTACGTTTGCCAGATGCTTAGTATTAAAAGTTTAATTCTTGTCGCCGATGTATATAAGTCCGTCAGTTTATTAAGATTTCAACCGGAATATAAAACACTTTCACTTGTTAGCAGAGTAAGATACAATGAATGATTTATTAAAATAAAATTTTTTTCTACATATAAACGAAGTATTAACGTTTCCTTCATTTTCCAGGATTTTAGAACAACAGAAATTTATGCGATTGAGTATTTTATACAAAATAACGAATTAGGCTTCATAGTGGCCGATGGAGAAAGCAATATTTCAATATTTTCGTACCAACCTGAATCATCCCAGAGTCTTGGTGGACAAAAATTAATTAGAAAAGCAGATATTCACTTAGGCCAAAAAATTAATACTTTCTTCAGAATAAAATGTAAAACGACAGATTCAGCTAATCCAAATAAACAATTCTCCGGTGCTGATAAACGGCATGTAACAATGTATGGTAAGTTAAGCAGGATTTATTAAAAAATGATATTAGTTAAAGTACGTAATAATATAATAATATAATCATTATATTTTACAGCAACATTAGATGGAAGTCTTGGCTATATTCTTCCAGTACCAGAGAAAACGTATAGGAGGCTGCTTATGTTACAAAACGTATTAGTCAGCCATATTCATCATATAGCAGGATTAAATCCTAAAGCGTACAGGTAAAGTAATTTTACATATACAGTAAATCTTAAATTTTGTCTGGATGTGTATTAAATCTGAAATTTTTTCATTACAGAACCTTTAAAAGTTCTGTTAGAATGCAAGGTAATCCTGCAAGAGGAATAATCGACGGAGATTTAGTAATGAAGTACCTTGATTTACCAACGAATGAAAAATCTGAAATTGCTAAAAAAATTGGCACTGGTTCTCAAGAAATCATTGATGATATGCATGAAATCTATAAACAGACATCGCATTTTTAAAAATGAAATAAAAAATGCATGAATGCAGTAAATTTTGTAAATATTTTTGAATGTACATTTATAGATTAATTCTAAGTAAAACGTGCGATTTTTATGTAAAAATGATTTTTTATTTATTTCATCCCTTATTTTACAATCTAAAATAATAAAACGTACTTTAATATAAAATTCAGACTGCTTTTGTTTATGTCATTTTAATAACCTCTATTTATAATCAAATTCATTTTTATTCCGTTAAAATTATAAAATAAATATGAAAAAAGTCAAGAAAACCAAATCCAAATCAAGGAAAGGCAGTTCAAGTTCAGTAGGTAAGTAATTATTATAAAATACGATTTAAATGTATAAAGAAATTTTACTAAAAATATTTTATCCATGCTTTCCTTTGTATAAAAAATGTATGAAATTTTGCGCTCAAGGCGCTATCGTACCTCTTGATTTTTGTACTTTAATCACGTGCATTCCTTCAGTCGTAAAAATATATATTAATTATACTATGTATTTGAATTATATTATATCATATCTTAGGCCTAAAAATGCCTAAAATTTTTCTTGTAAATACTTTTTAAATATATACCCCGATCTTCTAATATTGCTTAACAAACTTTACCAAAAGAATGTAGAATACAGATTTTGGTACCAAGCGCCTGTACTTTAAACCGCTTTTAAATTTTAATGTTGTTTTCTTCTCATTGACGGTCCTGTAAATTATTAATTTCCATATAATTTTTTATAAATAAATTAAAACCTTTGTAAGGTCCTTTTTTTAAATGGAAACGAAATTGAATTGGATTGTCATAGCGATATTGATTAATCAACTGTATTCTTAGATTTAGTGGATTGTAGGCGTTTGTTACATTTATAAGTTTGTAATTTTCGAATAATAGTACGTATAATAAAATATTATTTTATTTCAAATCTTCTATACACAATTAAATAATATTTTTTCGACATTAAAGTGGAGATTTCACAGTTACAAAAAAGGCTTATTGAAGCCTTTGATGTATTCGATAATGCCAAAACCCAACAAGTAGACGTCAGAGAATTAGGAACAATCATACGATCTGTAGGCAAGCATACAATTCTATAATAACCATTTTATTTAATAACGAACAAAATTAATGCTATAATATAAGAACTATTTCATACATAAGGTTGCGTTATCACTGAAGCGGAGCTGCAAGAAATACAGGTAGAAGTAGAGGATGTGGAAAATAATTGTGTGCCCCAGGAACGATTTGTTCAGTACATGTGTAAGGCAATTAGTGAACAAAAGTAGGTATCCCATGCTTATTTAATTTTATTTTACATTATTTTCTTTTCTTTTAAGTTAAGTATTTAACGGGATATCGAATAGTAAAAAAACCGATAACGCTTCGCGCTGTAACTGCCATTATTTATAAAAAATAAGTAAATATCTAACAGACTTATTAACTGATACTTTATAAGTTTAGGTCATTAAATAATCTAAATAATTTTAAATACACAATCATTTTAATATAATTAAAAATAATACGAACGGCACGTGGGTATACGACGTCACCTTAAATGAATTATAATACCTTTTTCAAAACTTTAACTTAAATAAAATTATTTAAAAGTATAATAAGTGCAAAGATTCATTAAATAAAATTGTGAATCGCGATAAAATTGATCCAAGTATAGCTGGAGGATCGAAAGTTTTAATATTATACCAAACTTTATAGTATGTCGTATGCCGGACGGAGTAAAACGTATTTTATACATCCAAAATTCATACTTTTCATTTACACCTAATAAAAGTATTAAATATTAAAACAATCTATTAGGTATAAACCGGCTGACCCGGAAGATCTGCTGAAGGCGTTTCAAGTTTTAGATCCGGAACATCGCGGTTACGTCTCAAGAGATGATTTAGAAAAAGCAATGACGGAGGTGGGAGAGCCATTCTCTGCACATGAAGTAAATGAAATGATGACTGTAGCTTGTGACTCACAAACAAATAGAATTAAATATGAACATTACATTAATTCGTTAATAGTAAGTATATACTCTTTAGTTACTTACATTGAATAAAGGTATTTAATTCATCGTGGTTTATAATATTTTGTAAATGATATAAAAATTTAGCCAAGAATACCCGATGATAAAAATGCTTATACTATACATGAAAATGAAGAAATGCAAAAGAAATTGTTAGCAGAAGTAGCTTCTATGTCCCGGTCAAATTTTAGCGGTCGCTCGCGCAAGAAATAATAACGTTTTAGAGCTGAAAATTCAATCTGATGCTTATACTTCTAAAATGAAAGAAATAATTTTTAATAAAAATTTAACTTTTAATAACAAATTAAAAAATTTTATTAACATATGATCAATTATTATAAAAATAGATCCCATATAAAATTCTAAATATTTAAAAAAAAATTCATCTCAAACAGATATATACAAAGATATATACATAATTTTACAATTTTGAAAAGACTGGTGGATCACTCTTTGTTGCCAATGCTGCTGCTGCATTAATGAAATCTTCACTTTGCAGCATAACTTGATTTCTCATAGACTGAAAAAAGTTATAAGTTATATATTTATAAATACTTAAAAATAATGTATATACTAGTGAAACATTCAATATTAATTTTTAGGTAGAATAATCAGTTATCTTCATTGATTATACATACAATGTGGTTTAATCCCTCTTCAACTGTGTGATCTCTAGAATAATCCAAACTAAGTTTGGTTCCTTGGACTGCAACTGGACTTTTAGAAGCAATTAACTTAGCTACATCTAGAGCTTTGTTCATCAAACTTGAAAAATAAATAATTAATTTAATAATAAAAAATTTTTATATAATGCAAAAATAGAGTATAATCATTTAACAAACCCTGTCTGATCGCTGAGAACTTCACTAACAAAACCAACTTGCAAAGCTTCAGGTGCTAACATTTTTCTGCATGTATAAGCTAAATCTTTAACTAAACTTTGAGAGCCAATAAGTTTTGGTAGCCTTTGCAATGTTCCAACATCAGCAGCCATACCTAAATCAACTTCTTTTATTTGGAACCAAGCATCTGCTGAGCAATACCGAATATCAGCAGAACAAATCATATCCACACCACCTCCTATACAAGCTCCATGGACAGCTGCAATAACTGGTTTTGAACACTAAAATTAAATTTATAATTACTTATCATGAATAAAAATTTTAAAATAGGATAATTTTAAGCATTTTATAAAATAAACTTTTTTTAATTAAAATTAGTAGTAATACTCATTAAATTATTAAATTTGCTACTATTACCAAAACTTTTTACCAAAATTTCAAGTATGTATGACAATAAATTTTTAATCTTTTTAAAATGTACCTTTTCTATAGCAGTAAATGATTCTTGATAACGTTTAATTATTTTCTCTAAGGCTTTACATTTTCGAGCAACATCAGGAATATCACCAAAATCTTGAAATAGTTTCATAGCATCCATTAAATCTATTCCTATAGTTAAATAAATAAATTAATTTAATAATTTTTATCAAATTACTTAATATATTAAAAAACTTTATATTAACCTGCACAAAATATTTTTCCAGATCCTGATAAAACAACAACTCTGCAATCAGACTGATTTGAAAGTTCATTGAAACATTCTCCAATTTCTCTAAAAATGTATTAATAGAAAATTTAGATTATTTATTGAAATTAATATAATTTAATAGAAAATAAATAATTAAATTTAATTAACATACTTCCACATGTCAGCATTAATACTATTTAACTTATTTGGTCTATTCAATTGAACATGAAAAACTGATGGCGAAGGCTCTGTGACAGCCAGAGTGTTATAATTTTTATGCTCCATTGTTGATGCTGTTTTGCTAATAATGTTCCTTATGTTGCTTAAACCTGAAATAAAATGATAGTTTAGTATTATATAAAGAAAATACTACTCAATCAAATTCAATCAAACGGTAAACTGATATGAATACAACATAATGAATATATGCTGACTCAGAATTATTATGTTCTTTTTTTTATATTTTCCATAAATTAAAACTTACTGCCTTTATTTAATGTTCTTAACTTTGAATATACACTGTTCATAATGAACAAAAAATTCAATCTACGTATTTATGTAAATTTAATAGAAGTACTTAAGTGCTGCAAGTGTTTTTTACAAATTGGACTTTAAACGGAAGATAAATTAGCAGTATATCTATATGACACATATACATTCTACACAGACTATACTACATCCACACTGGTTTTGTACACATATTTGCATAAATACGTACAAGTTTACGGTTCGTTCGGTTGTTAGATAGAGACTCGTCAGCGAACATCTTTAATCCAGCCTCCGCATCTTTGTATACCTCAGATATTGATCGATATCAACGAATCCTCGAAGGGTGAGGTACTTCTTTTAGTTCCATTCCCTGCCACTTCGATTAATTTTACCTTATTCAGAGGCGCCACTTTTCGTGACTTTATTAAACGTTTCGCGTATTTTTTGGCACCCCCCCATTTTTCGACCAATGAAATAAAAGGAGATGGAAAACCGTCACATCATCGAAACGAACAGACCTACACTGCTATATTTACATTTACAAATTTACGTTTTTTAATTCCTCGAATCAATGAGTCGTAAAACTAAGTCAACGTTGGCGTGAAATATGTAAATTTAAGCTACAATCATTACGTTAAAACATTTGGTGTATAATATTTTATCTTTGTTTTCAATTTTATTTTAGAGGTGGCGTACCCATCTAAAGTAACCGCATATTTCGTGCTTCGTAACAAAGCGCTTGAAAACGCAATATAACGCCGTAAGCTTGTAACGCCATAATATTTACTCCGAATTAGTTTTGCTGACAGTTTTCTTAAATGTTTGAGTGAAAACATTGTTCTTTTTTATTTTTTTTACTGATAAAAATAAGTGCAAGTTTCATTGAAGAAAATGTTGTAAGTGATAACATTACTATTTACAAGAATTTATTTTATCCTGTGTGTTAATAGATTCTGCTTTTGTCTTCTTAAAATTCTCTTTATTTAAGTTTTGTAAGAAAATTTATTATTATAGCACTGAATGTTATTGTAACATAAACTGATAATAAAAGCTGCTGTAACTTTACAACTTGCACTTTTGTGTATTCACACATGAAAATCAAATGCATAGATGCGCATACTATTAACAAAGAATTGGAAGTGATACCTTGACGTTGTCGAACAAGTCAATTATACTTATCAGTTTAGACAAGCCTTAATCGCAAAAAGAAAACATGGTTATGACTTTTTGTTACCTTATTTTGCCAGTAGTTGTTGTTATTGCTGGACTTTTAAGAAAATGCAGAGAATATTCTTGGGGGAAATGTAAGAGTAAAAGTAATTTAGAAGGCAGAGTTTTTATTGTCACTGGTGGAAATTCTGGAATTGGCAAGGAAACTGTTAAAGAACTGGCTAAGAGAAGAGCCACTGTCATTCTGGCTTGCAGAAACTTGCAATCAGCAAAAAATGTTGTTCAAGAGATTCGCAATATTAGGCCTAAAGCACAAGTGGTAAGATGTTATCAAATTTAAATATTTTAATTTCAAGAATAAATTATCATTATTAATTTATTTATCCTAAATAAAAATACTTAAAATATAGTTATGAATTCTTTCATATTTTTTGCATAACTTAATTTACTGATAAACTTTAATTTTATTTCTAATTAAGATACCCATGGAACTTGATCTTGCCTCTTTCACATCAATAAGGAATTTTGCTGGAGAGGTTCTAAGAGATTATCCAGAAATTCATGTATTAATTAATAATGCTGGTGTCTACGTTCCATTACAAGATAGAAACAAGGATCTTACTAAAGAAGGATTTGAAATACATTTTGGAATAAATCATTTAGGACACTTTTTATTGACAAATTTACTTTTAGACAGGTTAAAACAATGTGCTCCTAGCAGGTATTAAATATTTTACTTATATTCACAAAAATAGTATTTTAAAAATATTATTTTATTTTATCTATTTTATCTTATTTTAGAGTGGTTGTAGTCACATCAAAACTATTAGAATCTGGAACTATTGACTTTACCAACTTGAATGGTGAGAAAGGCTTACCAGTTCAAGGCCGCATGAATCCTGCCTACTGTAATTCAAAATTGGCTAATGCTTATTTTGCCGATGAACTTGCAAGAAGAACTGAAGACAGTGGTGTTAGCATTTACATGGTTTGTCCAGGATTTTGCTACACTGGACTTTTCAGACATGTAAAAAGAAGTTGGTTTCATTACATCCTCTTCTCTCCTGTAGCATTACTGTTTTTGAGGACAGCAAATCAAGTGAGATATATATTTTTATATTTTTACAATTAAAGAAAAAATGTTGATGAAAACCAAAAAAATCAAAGATTATTTTAAGAAAAATGGTTTATTAAAAAAATAAGAGCTTCTATGTAGTTTAAATATGTTTAAGTAATGATTATTAACTTTTATTCTTAATAATTTAGTTTTTTAGTCATAATGCTTTTGTAAAATTAATATTTGAAGGCAGCTGATATAAACTATCATAAAAATTGACTATCATAAAAATAATAAAAAATACATTATTTCTATCAGTTAGAAGATATTAACATACATTTCCTTATTAAAATTAATTTACTTTACTCTATATATTAATTTATTTGCTTTGAAATGTAAACGCGTATAGGAGATACATTTTCGTTTACATTTTTTTTTATTTAAATTTTAAAATTAATTAAATTTATTACAACATTTTTCAGGGTGCACAAAGTATATTACATTGTGCCATAGAACCTGCTCTGGCTAACGAAAGTGGCAACTTATACCGTGATTGTAAAAAGTACACCAGTAAAAAGAAACTAGAACCAGAAATAGCTAAAAAATTATGGGAAGTAAGCGCTAAATTTACAGGTTTTGAAGATGCTTCCACATAATTTTTTTTTATTACTAAAATGCTATACTTAAATTTAGTAAGTATCAGTTCAAAATCATTGGCTATAAATAGAATACTATTTATGTATAAGTAAACCAAATTTTAAATTATGTATTTCTAAAACAAAAACAGAATTGACAAAATTTTCAATATTGTAAAAAATGTAACATCATCAATAGTTTTGTGAATATTGATAGTGATAGAGTCTATTTGCATATAAAAAATGAAGAAATATTCCAAATATTAGTTTTTTTCATTCTTTTTGACACATGTAAAATAATAATGCAAATATTTTTCTCTTAATGCTTCATATTTTATCACAATTTACATCTGTCAAAAAAATGAAAGAAATATTTATAGAGCTCCTGCTTTAAAGAATTACCAAAAACACTATTGCTGAAAAGTCAAACGCTCAACCTACTTTTAAAAAACTATAGTGCCATTTAGATATTTAAGAAAATGCCAGTTTTAGGAGCAATAATTTTACAAAAATCAGGTCATATTACTTTAATCTATATATATTGTCTCTAAACTTTAAATTATGCACAAAAATTAAAAAAAAAAAATTGTATAAGTAGAATGAGAAAAATGTCCAAGGATAAAAATTAGTTGCTAATTATAATTAATTTTATATTTGATTAATATATCAACATTAATTATAACTTTTATTATAATTTTTTTGTAGAAATACAACTGCGATATTTTATTTGTATAATGTAGGTGTCAATAATTTAAGAGAGACTCAAGTCTGTTATGATACTTTTGTTTATACACAATATGTACATTTGAATTCATTTTAATAAATAATTAAAATTTTGATATTAAATAATTGTTTTTTATGTAAATTATGATGCACTTTAATTTTTACAAAAGATATTTTTACAGGTAAAAATATTATGATAAATGAAATCCTTTTAATGAAACCACTTATATTTTAATGTGTACATTTTTACAGGCGTGGTCTCATCACTTTGAAGCTGGTAGTCTTATTTGCTAAGGCTTCAGTTCGCGCATAAACACTTTCCGAACTTCGTCTTATGGAATCAATATATTCTGTTGATGATGCAAAGTCATTGGATTTCATCCTGCTTTGTACTTCACATGCACTTGAGGTTATTTCTTTCTCTAGCTGTACATAAATGAAATTTAAATTAATGTTAGTTTATTATGATGTAAATTAATTAAAAGAGGATTTCAATCGTATTCAATAACTTAAATATCTAAAACTTATTGAAGATAGCTATTTATTTAAAATGCTCTATAACGAGCAAAATAGAACTACATTATTATGCCGTATATTCTTTTTTTTATTTGATAATTTTAAAAATTCAATTGTTAAAGAATTTTTTTTACCATTGAATCACAGACTGGTTCATCCACAAGTTCTTTGGCAATTTCTTCAGACCTACTGATTTTCTGATTTTCAAGAGTTTCTTGACTTTGCCTTTGATCTTGCCTGAAAAGATTCGGCTGTCAGACTGGAATAATGAGAAATGAAAAATAAAAATTATAAGAAAAAAAATGTTAATAATGAAATGTGAAGTTTTTGTGTGCTGACATGAGAAATAAACGTAAAAATAAAGATGATAATGCACTAAAAATACCTTGTTTCTGTATCACATTTAGCAAGAGAATCTTTTGGTAACATTGAACACTCTTCTCTGTTTTCTTTTAAATTTATATGTTTACTATCACAATCCATTTTTTCGTAGGAATGACTGGAGTCCATCACTTTTTTTAAAACTGGAGGCTGAATACAAATTTTATTTATTTCTTCCGCTTTACACCTTTCTATAGAATTTTCATTATCAAAACTTGGATTTACAGGGGAATTTTTACTATCAGTACCACTTTTAAGATTTTCTTGACTAACGAAAACTCCATCACTAGTATCCTCATTTTTAATTGAAGAATTGCCATTAGAACTGTCTTCACCATCTACTAAACTACTACTTAGCGCCATTTCACAACTACTAACTGAATTAGAACTTCTTTGTCTAACATTAACAGAATTTCCAGTTATATCAGAACTGACCTTTGGCTTTGATACTGACATTGGCACCATTATTTCTATATCACTCTCTATCAGCATAACATTATTTGCTTCATCATTATTACAGTTGTTGTGAACTTTGTTCATTGGTTTAGTTGGTCTATCAAAAATATTTTCATTTAAAGTTTCATCACTACTTACACTACACACATTTCTAGGCAAAGACAAGGCTGCATTATCAATTGCGCTTTCTTCAGATTTGCATATCCTTTTAGACTGATTGCTTAAAAAACGTGGTTGCATTACAGGCTGATTCAAACCTTGGTCAAGTGAAGAACCAAGCAATGTTTTCGTATCTTTAAACTGACTTATTGAACGCGTAGTTCTATAACATTTTTCAAATAAAACTTTTTGTATTGGTGGAGTAAGGGGAATATTGCTTCTGTTATTGCCCATATCTATGTCCAGTGATGAACCAGAGAATGTTCTCTTTGAACTATCCAAGCTATGCATGTCATAAAAGTTGATTATTTTATTAAGAGAAAAGAAAAATAATAAAGTAAAAATTTATTCATACTACATACGTATGACTTGGTTTAAAATTAACTAATCCTGAAAGATTTGGTAAAGTAGCACGTAAATCAGATGTTGGAATGCCACAATACCATCGCAATTGTGCTATATTTTTATTTAACAGGTACACAGCATAATGAAATTGTAATTTATCTTTACTCCGAACAAATAGAGGAAATCTACAATAAAAATATATTTTAAAATTATTAAAAAAATAAATTAAGAAACAGTGAATATATCTTACTGTCTATCAGGTTCTGGAAGATTTTCAGTTACATGATCAACGATTTTACTGCGAGAACCATAATGTATAATAGGATATCTGGTAGGTACATTTAAAAAGTTAGCAATCATTTGTGTTGTATGAGCTACAAATCCAAGAGCAACAGCTACTGGAGTATCATTTATAGTATCTAATCTTTCACTGTCTGGTAAATGTACATCATTAATTGTAAACCTGTCTTTTTCCTCCTAAATATGGAAAAAATATAATTAGTATAGCATAAAATAATTTGTATCACAAAAAAAATATCTAAATGTAATTTGTACTTCAATAATAGGATAAATAAAGTTTAATGCCGCAATAAGTTGCTTTCGACGTTCAGCCAGACGTGCAGTTGTTTGAATATATCTTTCTCTTGAGTCTATATGATTTTGCTTCCACTCATGTAACCTTTCTATATCTTTATTAAGTTCCCGATATCGACCCATCAAATCAGATCCTATTTTTAAATAAATTTAAACTTAGTTTTATATATGACATTAGATTTACATATTCTATAAATTAACACTTTTATTTAAAAAAAGAATTTTATTTATGAAAATTAATAAAATTAAAGAAAAGTCAACTTGAAATTACAATTGATAATTAAATAAAAATTTTAAATACCATGATCTTGATTTTCTTCCATTAAATCAACATGACACTGATTTAGTGTTCGAATTTCTCCCATTTTTCTTACTCGCTCTTGTTCTAATAACTTTGTTCTAAATTTAGCTACTTCTAAATCTTTACGTATCCTTTGAATTTCAGCTTTTTTCTCTCTGTTCACTTTTCTTGGTTGCAGCAATCTATTTAAAGTTGTTTGTGGATATTTTGGAACTGTTATACTTTCACCAGAAGCTATTCGCTCTCTCAAATTTTGTACAGAATCAGTTTGCTGCTTTAAAGCTTGCATTTTACTTCTTAAACTACTTAGTTTATTAACGGTATAACTATCTCTTACTTCAGACACATTAATACCCATCACAAGAAATTTTTTAGAATCCGGAACTTTTATAAGACAAAAAGGTGGTGCAAAAAAACCTCCATGAAGATGAAAGATAAGAGAGTTGTCACATAGAATATTTTCTAAATTATTTGGTAACTTTGGTCCAATGTATGCTAATCCGGTAAATGATATACCCCATGTAAACACAGTGACATCCAATGATGGATCTTCTTTTACAGTTCTCTTCCATAGCCTTAAAATGATTTCTGTTGGAAAAGAGCAGTTTATTTTAATAAAGTAAACATTATAAAATATGATATTAAAATTTCATACTCACCACTTGCATTTGAATGACCTGTAGCATGTAAAGTAGGCAGTTCAAGGCTTGCCCATCTTGGACTACCATTATCTATTGGTTCACTTGTATACAAAGGAGATGACATACTAGTTCTATGCAGTGTATAATAAAACCACCAGTTCTCCTGCTTATCATTTCCTCTTAATTTATGTCCAATAATTTGAATTAAACTCCTAAGACGAAGCTAGAATATATAAAGAATGAATTTAATATGAAATACTTGTATTGTTCAAAAACTATTAAATTAAAAAATCAAATGCTATTTGTAAAAAAAAATTTTGTCATGTTTAATGGGTGAATCATATAACTGATAAATTTATTACAATGCCGTATCATATTACTCAATGACTCAAGCGCACCCCTTTTTTAATCTCTCCAAATAAAATTTTGCTACATGCGATTCTACAGTATTCAAACCAAGTTAGTAACATCGAATACTTTGAAAAAAACTTTTCTCTCACTCCGAAACCACAAAATGAAAAAAACCTAGCTACTCTCAACAAACATAAATAATGCATCGCCTCACCTGTTGTGTGGCAAGTGGCAGCCAGGTCTTGTATCTCGGTGCAATGCGAGGCTGGAGCGTGAGGTCGAGCTCTTTAACGCAGCAGCGCGTCTCCGGCTGCTCCATGATGATTTTTGCGCATTATTGTGCGTTTTCTCACTTGGGATAAATCGCACACACACCCACAGTATGGCTCAACTGTGTCGTTGTAAAAGAAAAACAGCCGTCGCTTAATAATCGCGCGTGCCAGGCGAGGTTAGCGCGAATCCCCAGCTACACTCGTCAGCGATAGACGGACCTATATAGATTATTCAGCGGAATTTTTTTCTTCAAGGTCCTTCTGTAATATCACCTCTTTTTCAACATTACGATGACTCGGCGGTCCTAGTGTGTCCCTCGATCCTTTCGAACACAACGGTTACTTGCTGAATACGTATATTTTTCTATTTACGATTTGCGAGACTATAGACGTATATATCAGCTATATACTTACACATAGGCAACAGGATCGTAGTCCGTTTACAAATAAACACAGCGAACGCCAAGCCGTCTTAACTTGAACGATTCAATACCCAAAAAGTAACACTCGTACGCAGATACACTCTCGCATTTAAAGGGAAAAGTCCCGCTTATGATAACAGTTGACAGGTTGACAGTTCGCTGGTGAGGCTGCTGCAGAAGACAGAATCCCGCGTTGACATGCGGAGTAGAACGAGACAGAGAACAATACACACCGATATACAGAGCGAGAGAGCCGGTGCTGGCCGCAGGTGTATCTATATAGGTATATACATACCTCGTATACCTATATACACCCAGAATTCGCGAACTCGCGTATTATACACGAACTTGCATATTCCAGCGGAGTTCTGGGCACACTGTATGCAGAAGGATATAAGCGAGCGGTTAAAAGTGGGTGGATATATGGCGCAGCTGCGAGGCTCGCGGGTAATCCGAGGCGACGAGGAGGCTTAAATTTAGGATCGTTACAAAACAGCGGTATCAATTAGTGCTAATCAAAGGGGAGCGTGTCCCGAAAATAATGCGCGATGATATATGCGTATCATCGTCGCGAAATGTGTATATCGAGGGAGAGGGGGCAGCGAGTCTTTTCGATTGCTGTTTGAAGGAGTTCGAGATTTCGATTGATCGAGCGGGATGCTGGCTTTTTTCTACTTTGCAGCAACTTTGCACGCACCACCCACGCGACTACTTTTTAGGATATGTTTTAGTGAAGAGAGCATGTTTTTTTAATAGCTTTATAGGTGGTATAGGTAATTTTAGCATATTTTTCTCAGAGTCGGTTAATGCATAAATTAATTTTTTCATAAATAAATTAGTATTATTTTCTGGAGAATACTGACTCTAAAATATTTAAATTTACTCTCACAATGCAAAAATAAATCACCCAGCCGAATCATCATTCGTTTCACACTCTAAAATCAATCCTGCTCCAAAACGAAAAACTCCAAAAATTTCGGAGCACCCCACACCTTACCGCTCAAACACCCCACCAATCCCATCTAAGCAGCCATTCCCAAGTCCACCATTGGCTACGGTGCGCATGCACTTCGCAACACGCTCACCATATACCCACACCAACACACAGCCCTCAGCTATATAATGAAGGAAGAGAAAAACGATCCGGGCTTCAGTCTGTATCGACCGAGCAGAAAATAAATAAACCACTTAATTAACAGCCGCCGGATTTCTCGCAGCATACGCACACACCCACGCAGTCCTCCGCTCGTCTCCAACCAGCCAGGCCATCATCAAAAGCAAGTACGTATCCATCTCCTTAACGTATAAAGAAAGCATCTCTCCCCACGGCAAACCGGCGTTGCGCCGACGCCATCCACGCAGCTGCGTCCCCCGCATAGTCGTGCTTCCGCCGTGTATACACACAGCGCGAGAGAGCCTACATATGCCGAGCGCGCGCGCGCGCGTGGCCATTTTGCTGTCCGTTGATAAGTCCGCGGCGGACGGTGCGTTTGCATACCGACTGGTTTTCCCATCCGCAGCGGCTTTCAAACGTTCGAAAAGCCCGGAAATTAACAGGCTTCGATCGGGCCGAACGATCGGCGCCGGTGAGTTGTTTATGAGAGATTTGGGCAAGTGCAGTGTGCGAGAGGGCCACGACGACGATGCTCCGGGTGCGAGGTTCCGGGGATGGAGAGAGGTTATAACGCGGCGGTGCGCCTGCAGACGTCCACGCCTATGTGGGCTCTGGCTTTCGGAGCGGTTGGAGATTTGCTTTTGAGGGTTTTTTTTAAATGGGTTGACGTGGTGAGAGTTTGGGTGGTGAGGTGTTTTGGCGAGGGAAGGGTGTGAGGGGTGGTTTTGGAATGTTGTGGGCGCGGGATTGCGGGAGGTGGTTGAGTGTTTTTGTGATGGGTTTTTTACTTTGGGTTATTTTTAGTGGTGTTGTTTTTGTGATTTAATGACGTTTAAATGTTAGTTTTTATTTTGTGAGGGAAAGCTAGCTTTTTGTTTATTTAAATGATTTAATGTTAAAGTAAGGATATGGTGTGATCATTGATTCGATACTTTGAGATACTTGTTTTACTTTTTTCTGTAATATTTAAGTGCAGTTACAATATTTTTATGTTTGATATCATATTTAGCAAATAAAAATTTTTAATAGTGTTTCATCATATTTATTTTATTACTTTATAGATTCCAATTGCTTTTGACCACAAGAGCAGTGAACATGTTGCCTAGAAAAGCTTGACAAGAAAATAAATTAGGGTCCTTCCTTTTTTGGAGTAAAGTCACCTGTACAGAATATAAAAATGGAAGTTGATACAAAAGTAACTGAAATTTTACAACAAGCAGCTGATGGGCAAGAAATAATTCTAGAAACTGAGGAAGATTGCGAAGATGGTGAAATTGAAGAAATTGTTGAAATCATTGAGGAAATTGAAGAAGTAGACGAAGAACATGAACTAGAGCAAGTTGAGGAAGTGGAAGAGGTCGAGCAAATTGAAGAAGAGGAGGAAGAAATCCATGAAGAACCAATTGTGCACAAAACTAATGGTCTTCAAGTTCAAGAAGAAATTAGGGAAATTGGAAATAAAAAAGTAAGTAACTAATTTTTTAAAGAATTATTTTGTTTTCTTTTATTTTGCAATGCTTTAAAAAGGGATTTATATATATATATATACCTTTAAACTGGTTGAAAGTTTATCATTTACCTTTGTTCAAATTTATACAATTGAATTAGAATGAAATTTTACGATGTATTAGAATATATATACTATGTACAATATCTGTAAATTTACCTTTGTACTTATTATTAATATTTATATACAAAATTGTTAATATTTCTGAGGTTTTAGTTATTTTAAGAATAATAAATTAATAAAAATTCATTTATTTCTAGCAAATTGTATATACTACTGTTCATCAGTCCGCCAATCAAGAAAAATCTCATAGTCAAATTCAGTATGATGCATCAGCTGATTGGGAAGATGAAGAATATGAACAAGAAGATCAAAGTAATAAAGTAATACATTTAGAAGAACCAGGTGATCCTGAAGATTATAATACATATGCAACATATAATAATGAAGCAGTTACGGAAGTTATTAATGTTGAAGAAGAAACAGAAAACTCCAGGACACAAGTAAATTACGAAAACAGTGTAAGTCAAGGAAATAGTGCAGATGGAGAAGATAGTCAACCTGAAATTGTTCAAAATTCAGAAAATAATTTAGTTTATACAGTACTAGGAACTAAAAAGCAAGTAAAATTAGCACAAGAAAATAAGACAGATGTGGAGTTTGTAGAGGTGATTACAGTTTTATATCTAATTGCAAAGTTTTTATATATATTAAGACTTTGTAAATAGTTGTTAATATTTCATAGTTCTTTTCAATTGCAACTTTGAAATAAAATACCATATTATTAATTTTTATTATAACACTTATTTAATTATTATTTCAGGTTCAAAGGTATAGAGATGATAATTTACCTGACGATGGAACTATCTACTATGCGGTAAATGATGAAGATGGAACTTATGTTCAAGCTGTAGAAGAAAATCAAGAACAATACCAATATGAAACTGAACAACAGCAAATGGAACAAGATAATCAAGAATGGGAAGCATCAAATCAAAACCCAGAGAATCAACAAGAGGAGGTAAAATACTTTTTATAAATATTCTATTTAATAATTAATAAAATTTAATTTAATAATTATTTCAATCTTGATTACAAGATGGAACAAGACCAAATATTCCTACATGAAGACGAATATGGACAATTGTATTTTAAAAATGAACATGGTCAGCTCCAACCAGTTTATCTTACACCTGATGGAAATTATGCTATAGCAGAAAATAGCAGTGATGAACAAGATAGCCAGGAAGGTGTAATAAATCAAGTACAAGAGGAGCAAACAGATACAGACAATTATGTACTTCCAGATTTGGATGTAAAACAATTTACTTCTAAAAAGGTATATTACATATTTTCAAGTTACCTAAAAACAATTAATTACAAGTAATTAATAAAAATAGACATTAATAAAATATCAAATTTTTCTACAGCGTGTAGCTGAGCCTCCTCCAGAGGTTGACAATGATGACAGTACAGTAACAATATCATTGATAATATCAGAAGATGAACATGGACAAAAACGAACTCAAGTAATAATACCAACTCAACCTGAGTCAAAGTGTGACATATGCAATAAAACATTTAAGTCTTCTCTGCAACTACTCAAACATAACAGATTAAAGCATGCTAGAGAAGAAGACATTACAACAAGAAATTTCCCTTGTGATTTGTGCCCTAAAAGGTATTTTTACTAATTTTATTTTTTTCAACACTAGATAATAGAACGCACTTAAAAAAAGAAATTATTATATAAACGTTTGGATATTATGTTTTAAAAGATATTTAATTGATTAGTAATAATAAAATTATTAAAAAATATATAAATTTTCAATTACAGATTTACTGATCAGAATTCTTTGGCTCGTCATCGAAAAACTCACACTGAAGCTCGACCATTTCAATGTTTGGAGTGTCATAAATCTTTTGCTACAGCCAATTCACTTCGGAATCATTTGACAATTCACAATCCAGATTCTCAGCCACTACCTTGTATTTATTGTGGGCGCCGATTTTCGGACAAAACTACTCTAATGAAACACGAACAGTCACATTTAGCTGGTGAAAAAAGGACACATGTTTGTGACATTTGTCAAAAGTGTTTTACAAATCCTACAGATTTGAGCATTCATAAAAAGAATCACGACCCAGATAGAAAATTTGATTGTGAAGTTTGTGGACGAGAATTCAATCGATTAAATAATTTGCAACGCCATATGATGGTACACCAACAGGTAATTTTATTAATTAATTTTATTTTTTATGGAATTAAATTCTAATAATATAATTAATGAGGCTTAGTTATACGGGAATTACCTGTACTTAAGGTCACTTTTTACGTGGCGTTATTTACTAATTTTTAAATTTTATATACTTATCCTTTAAACTCATTTGTTAAAGCTTAAAATTGAAAGATTAATTATATTTAATATTTAACATTTTAGCAAGGAGCAAATGAAGAAATATTGTCTTGCAATGTTTGTGGTATAACGTACAAATTTTCGAGTTCTTTGACTAGACATATGGTCACAACGCACATGAATCCTGAAAAACTCCGACAACAAGCTGAAGAACAAAGGAGGAAACGTGAAAATAATTATCGTCGTTATCTAGAAAACCGAAAAACGTACGAGACCCAACAACCAAAAAGGGCTTATCGTCGTTCCGGTGGCAGAATAATGGATGATGATGATGATGATGATGAAGAAGCTGACTGAATGACAGGTTCTAAATGAAATGACTGGTTGTACTAGTCTAAAAGACAAAAACTAAACCTATTGCATCAATATTTTTTAATTAACTTCTTTTTAATTTTGAAAAAGAAATCGAACCAATTTTTTAAAGAAAATAATTGTAAACAAAACAAAACTTAAATGTAAGTTAGTGAGAAAATCATAATTGTAATTCCTTATAGAGATTTATCTATAAATGAATAATTTTTTCAAAAAAATATGTAGAATATTCTAATAAATAGAATTTTACTCTAAGATTGTATTCTTAGTATAAAAAAAAACCATAAAATTAAATCAATTTGTTTTGTTTAACTTGGATAGTTTTTTTTCTTAAAGTTAAATATTAATTGATATTTTTAAATTATATATAATTTTTAAATAATGCAGATTTTCGCCAAATGTATGAATGTAAAAGTATGTATAATAATATTCATTTATTTAAGGCAAATAATATGTCTTTTGTGTATTATTTACATAATGTTTCCAGAGACTTGTAATAAGCATATTTTATGTCATATTCCATGTCGTACCAGTAATTTACAGCAATGCAAGCGTGTGATTGCTTTACGTGATGAAACCATAGTGAAGGCAAATAAAGAATATCTCCTTTACTTACTTTAACACTGATTGTTGTAGCATTTTCATACCTTGGATACCTAAAATTAAATAATTATGAAAAATTAAATACTTTATGTATTAGAAAGAAATTACTAACTTTTCATAATCAGGTTTTAGTGGATCAATAGCAATCCAGGGTATCAAGTCAGTTGTATGTCCATTTTGTATTTTATCATCTTGCATTTCTGAAAAGTTAGAATTTTCAGTGGTTTTAATGGGTTCTGTGATCCATTTTCCTTTTTCAATTTCCTTGTAAATGGCAGTGGGATATGTTTTATATGGAATCCATGGTAAGTCAGTTGGTGGATGCAAAGTGAATTCTTTTTCTCCCGAAACCACGCAGTACATATTTTCATAAGGATCTTTATGCACTAATAAAATATGCATGAACATTAATGAAAGCATTATGTGTATGTAGATAAAGAGAAAACATGATAAATTTTAATGCTTTAATAAATAATAAATCAAAAGTATGTTAATATATTAAATAAAAAATAATGAATGTAAATTTAAAAAATTTTAGAAAAACAATTAACTTCTTTATAATAAATAAAAATTGGCAGTATAAAAACTGCAATAACATTAAAAAATAACAATTTTAATTAAATATAAAATGATTTAACAGTATTACAAATTTTTCATATTTTCTCAAAGTAGAAAGGAGATACTACTTGATGTTACAGCTCTATGATCACCCATCCAAAAGTTAATAGCATCTGGCTTTACCCCAAATGCTTCTGTTGCCCAGGCTATATCACTATCAATGTCTCTCCAAAGCTCAGAAAACTCTTCAAAATTAGAATTTTGCTTTTGGATATAAAAAATACTATTATCACAGGGATTCTCTAAAGTCTCTAAAAATGCTTCCATAGTCATGCGTCGCTCTTCTGGTATCACAAAACATTCTTTGTCACTAGTGCCGGATAAAGTTTTTTCTTTGGATACTGCATCTGCATAACCATTTGGAGTAACAGCTACATCTATTAATTTATCACCTAATTTTTCTTTGAAATATGGTGCACTCCATTTATCAATAGCTTTCCAGTGCTTTATACCACCTCGGATGATTACTGGTACATTTTTTGACACATAATTTCTATAAAAATCAAATGATGATATAGATTCTTGAATTTCTGTCACTTCTGTTGGTATATAAAGTTCTGAAAGAGTTTTTACATATTATTAAAATATGATCGTAAAATTAAACAAAACTTTTCTTAATCTTTTAAAAGATAGATCTTATTTTAAAATATAATTAAAACTAAAAGAACTGTGAATACTTGTCTACAATATTTACTAGAGAAAATTATTTTTATTATTAATTTTTTTTAATTATATTTTCAAAAAAATATCCTATTATTTAATTTCAAAATTATTATAAACATTAAAAATATTTATATATAAGCAAACCTTTAGCTTCTTGAGAAAGTGTATGAAAGGCTTTTTCAATTTTATCTTCTGTAGATTCACACATTTTTAAATTAGTAATTAACAGTAACAGTGATCATAAAAATGTATATTTTCCTAAACATCAACTATTTAAAAAATGATGTCCACGTGAAACACGTGGGTATAAAGCACACATGTAAATAGATCGATATTTTATATATTTTACATATACTTATAGATATATTCATAGATAAAAATGCTCTTTTTAATACATCAACATTTTTCTTCCTATTTTTTTCATTTATAATAAATATTATTTAACAAGTAGAATGATAGAAAAATATTATCGATCAGCTGATTGTGTTTACTTTTTCATGTTCTTATGAATGAAGTTGTCAATTTATGTAGTAAGTACTGCAGTATAGCAAAATAATTTCATACATTTCCATTCATAAAGTTGGCATGACTATTTTGATCTTATGTTAACTTCAGACTTTCAGAGGTTATGTTGGGTAGCCGTTGTATTCTGCTACTTGCTATCAATATAGCACGTTGCTTGTTTTTTTTTTGTCATAAACAATGCTTAGTACTTGTTATTTGTTAAGAAACTTGAAAGTTGCAAAAAAAAGTAAGTTATTGTATCATCTAGAAATTGCATATTAGAAAAATGAAGCAAGATATTTTAGATTTGTTGACGGAGCCTCAAATGACCAAAATTTGTGCTCCTATGGTTAGGTACAGCAAGTAAGTAGAAAAGTGTATTCTCCTAATAATTAACTTATAATTTCGATTTTTTTGTATCCAATGTTTTTCTGAATAATTTATAGATTACCATTTCGGACATTAGTTAGAAAGTATGACTGTGATATTTGCTTTACACCAATGATCTTGGCCGATTCATTTGTTCAATCATCAAAAGCTAGAGATAGTGAATTTTCAACAAGTGAAAATGACAGGCCATTGATTGTTCAGTTTGCAGCCAAAGATCCAGATGATTATGTTGCAGCTGCAGAAATGGTAGCACCGTATGTAAAATTTTTAATATTCATTCATAAGTTCAGAAATTTTATCGACCTGTACTTTAATTGCTAATATTTATTCAATAGTTATTCAGATGGTGTTGATTTAAATTGTGGTTGTCCTCAACGTTGGGCCATGAAGGATGGATATGGTGCAGACTTACTAACTAAACCTCAACTTGTTAAAGATTTAGTTTCTCAAGTTAGAAATCGAATACCAAAACCATTTACTGTGTCTGTGAAGATACGTCTCCTTAAAGACATTAAAAAAACTATTGAACTAATTCAAGCCATTGAACATGCTGGCTCTTCGTTCTTGACAGTGCATGCAAGAACACCAGAAATGAGAAATGAACCAATTGACTTAGAAAATTTAAAATTAGTAAGAAGTTGTGTGCAGTTACCAGTTATAGCTAATGGGAATGTTAGATGTTTTGAGGATGCAAAAACGCTATATGAAGAATCTAATTGTAATGGCATAATGGTTGCTGGTGGACTTTTAACAAATCCTGCTTTATTTTCAGGGTATGTCAATACTCCTGTAGAATGTGTTCAAGACTGGCTTGATATTACATCAAGCATTCCTACTCAGTTTTTATGCATGCATCATCATCTTGTTTTCATGCTTGAAAAAGTATTAACAAAACAAGAAAAACTAGTATTCAACGTTCTTAACAATAAAAGTGACGTTTATGACTATCTTGAAAAACGTTTTGATATAACTCCAAGAACGTTTTCTAAAGAATATGAAATGACTAAATGTGAATATCAAATTTTACCAAGAAAAATTGTGAAAAAAAACAACTTTGATGATGATTCTACTGTAGGTTTAGAAAATCTTTTCATATAGAATTTATAAATCAATTTAGAAATTTATATTTCAGTATTTTTTTATACAATTATATACTGTAAATAAACTTGTATAATATTTTACTTTTTTAAAGTAAGAAATAATTGTATTTTTTAAGATTTAAAAATTTATTTAAATAATGTAAATAAAAACACATTTTTATAATAATTAAATGGATTTATTTTGAATTAGGTGCAATGATACCAATGTGATGTTTAAAAGCTTTCTTGCTCTTATAACTTTTACTCCCTTTTACACAAACTCGTTAGCGATTTAAAGATACAATAAATGCAGATGTTTTTGACGTCATTTTTTTTTTTAATTCGTGATAAATTTCGAAGGAAAAAAGTATCTCGCTGGCAGTACAGAGCATCGATCAAAACTTCGGCTTAAGTTATGAACAATATAATCGCTAAGGGAACGTACCATTACTTAATAGTATTTGGTAAATGCGACTTAACGCACGCCTTTATCGATTCATTCCATTTTTTTAGAAACAAAGACAAATCAGCGCATTAAGGAGCTCTGGAATAATATCTCACTGTGTCGACAAGAATAACGGAATAAGTCTATTTGGCGCATCGACTAAATGACCTCGTTTCACTGCTTATTAAGGGACATCCCTGGTGTAAATATATTTATGAAATTTTACGAGAGAGAATTTTAACTGTTATCTTTGAATATAATAATTTATTTACCAATAGATATTTTTTTTGTATTTTTAAAAAACTTTAAATAAATAAAACGTTTAAGTAAACGTTTACCGTAACGTTAAAAAAAACGTTTTTAAATTTTAGAAATTTATAAAATTTTACATAAAAATATTGGCACCAGAGTAAAGCGATTGCTTTGACATTTCTTTTTACATTACCTTCTATATATAGAAGGACTTACACAGATGCGAAGATTTGAGAAAAATACTGACATCTTTTTTATTTTTCATTTACAACAGTTACAGTTTTCCTACATGTCGAGCGCATGTGCCAAAAAGGTACACTTCCATTACTCTCGAGGGCGGATACAAAAAAAGACATAAATAATACACGGCTTCCTCCATTGCTTTACACGGAATACGGAATTACATTTTCCATCACACACGTCTCCTCTGTTTCGTCCAGCGATAAGCTTTCACTATGCGAATAATCCTAGCGAGGAATCATCATTGAGTTATACAATAAACATTTGAAACGTTTTCTTTTCTTTTACTAGCTCCACCTCTTTGGCTTGTGGACTTGTGACTGACCGTATATAATATAAATTATGTGTATATATACTTTTTTCTTTAATTTATTTATAATTTAGTAATGTTGCTTCGAGCATTTTAGAATCTTCGTAAAGTTTATTACTTTGGCTTACATAAAACAATTACATCTAAAAAGTTTTGCTTTTTCATTAAAAAATAAGTAACAAGTTGAACAGGTTGATTTACATGTTGCACATCTGATAAGAAAGTTACGTTAAAATTATCTGAATAGTTTTACAGAGATTCTAACGTGCTTGAGCGAACTATCGATTACTCACTCTGTACATACATTCGCGCGCTCGATTCGATTCACGTTCCCCTCATGGTAATATTATCATGGACTTTAGTGAGATGAATTTTTTTTTTATCAACGGAATTTTCCAGTTACACCATTGTTTTCTAAAATTTGCATAAAAATATTTTGAACAAATATTTTTTGTCTACTATTTGTTTGCCTATCGCAACTTTTGAAGATAAACAATTAATTTTCAATTTTCTGAACGGAATTCAACATGCATCTCTATTTTAATTCAAATAACGCAGAAAATTGTGGAGGCGCTTCGAATCATTACGCGCTTAACTGTACACACTTAAAATAAACGATCGAACTAAGTAGAAAATACAAATTGCATTGAATGACTTTCACAAATAATAAATAATAATCGGAAATAAATTATCTAACGCAGTTTTGTTGTTGTAGACACAGTTGTAGTTTACGTATATTCTTAAATCTTTCTTTCGATTCGCACGAATCTTACGAACTTTGTACACTCACATAAAGAAAAAATGTAATACACAGAGTTCAGCCTTAGAACAGACGTATCGACGATGATTTACAACTTTGACCAGTTTTCTTTTTTACTATTTACAAAATAAAAACGCACAAATTCAAACATACAGACTCCTCAGCAGTTGCACGGACGCTAGCGGATTTTACGCAACGGTACAATGAAAAGAAAAATGCTTAAGACTTCAAATAGTTTCAATCCTTTAAAAAAATTTACTTTGTGTTCTCAAAAACAACTCGCACTCATCAGAAAAAAAAACACCAAACTCGTCACCCGACATCCTTTTTCATCTCCTCTCTGCACTTTACCCTCGGATCACCAAAAACAAGTTCACGAGCTAAAAAGCACAAAAAAAGATCAGGCGTCGGCGTCCGAGCGGCCGTTAATCAAAGTCCCTTGTTATTACATTAGAGTGCGAGGTAGGCCCCCCTCCGAATTAATCGTCCCTCTCTGCAAACTACTCGGAGGCTGCACGCGCCGCAAGAACGCACGCACAGCCAGGGCGCAGATTTAATTATTCACGCGTAATTACGGCTCCGCTTCCGCGCAACTGCTTTATCTGCCTCGCGCGCGCGCGCTCACTCTCTCCTTCTAGTGCCTCTCGTCCTCGCGCATCTCGAGGGGGCTAAGTGAGAGGCCGACCAGCGCGTATATATACCTTGGGAGTCGCTTAAACCCCCCAGCCCTCGGGTACTAATTGACTAGCATCGTTCACTAGCTCCGTCTTTCTCTCTTTTTATTTCTTCCGCGTATCGCTCGCTCTCGTTCCATCCCTTGCGAGAACGTTGCTGTATTTTTCACGTGGAGTGTGTATGAAAGTTCGAAGAGAAGTGCGGAGTGTATGACAAGTTTTTGGTTGAAGTAGATGGTATTTTATACGAGATGTGAAAATGAAGTTTTTCGTGACAATTAGTTTGTTGATTTATAGATATTAGTATGATGATGGATGCCAATCGGTTTTAAACCTTATAAACATATGTATTTAACTAAAATTATTAGTTCATTATTTGTGCAAAAAATTAACGTTTTATATATTATCCTAAATTACCTACTAAGTAATAATCTATAAATTATATTATGCATTTGATTTTTTATCTTAATATTTTTTTATAGAGACTTTATAATCAAGAGAAAGAAAAACTCAAAGAATCTTTTTTCCTAGGTCGAATCTAATAAATCCTAATAAATCTACATTTCAAAATAATATTTAACATACATTCGATCTTTTATACATTAAAAATTATTTTGTGAGACTTATAGTAATACTATATTTCTAAGGTGTAATATTGATATTTACATTCCATCAACGTGAAATATTAAGTACAATTTTACAGCAAGTAACCGAAAGCGAATTTAAATTATATTAAACATTTTAATTTCAACCAAAAACTTTCAAATATTCAATACACACTATCGAAGGTTCCACTCCAAATAAAACACTTCAAGCTTTCAAAACTCCAAGATAATCGCGAAAAACAAGTAAAGGCTTTATATACCTTAAGTTACTTTCTCCGTAAACGATGACGCGACAGAGCAGCGCTCGTTTTCCTCTGCCCGAGTGCAAAAAGAGAGAAAGCGAGCTTTTAATTAGCCAACTCCTTGAAAGCATCCGAGCCTTTTCTCGCACCCGAGACGGCGGCGCTTTTATATTTCATACACATCCCGCTCCTCAAACATCGCTCTCCAACGCAGCTTATCTAAATAAATACAAACAATGACAGTTAAATAATAACTTAAGAACACAGTAAAGGTATTTCGTTACTCTGCTTTACAGACAACACATCGCGCGGCTCCTTTTTATTATCGACGCGACGAGTTCATTACCTACGCTACCTTCGCTTTCTGCACACACACACACGCGTGTACTTTTCGGAAATGAGCGAGTACAATTTTTTTTTTTCGTTCAGCTTATCGCCTAGGTCGTTACAATTATTTCCTTGTTACTTCGCTTACAGTTTATTCTTTGCGCCTATGAGGTTTAAAAGTAAATGCGCGGATAGCTCGAGCGCTTCTTTCAGGAACGGGCAAACGTCGTCGATCTCAAGAGCGATGGTTAATTAAGGGTTTGTTGAAGAAAAAAAAAAAAATTTGAGCCGGTAGTCAGAAAGTCGAAAAACTAATGCAATCAATCAGCGAGTTTAATTATATCTTGTTTATCGGGAAATTCCATCTGAAGAAAGTACTTTGCCGGCGGCGATCAAAAAGCGAGCTAATTAAATTCCTGGAGTAAGAAAGAAAAAATTCTGAAATTTCGTTTTCGCGCTGGTAGAATTTTTAAATAAATTTTCGCTAGTTTAACGATGCAAATACGCGAAAGTTATTTAGCCCGGCTCGCGGAATGAGCTTGCGATTTAACGAAGTAAAATATTCCGAGGCTCCGGCGAACATTGAATGTAACAGAAATGCTGATTGCAAGCTGCTTAGAACGCGAGAGGGCAATTAAATTTCTCGCTACTAATTTAAATTTTCCAATAAAACCGACGCTTCCACTTCAAAAGCAGCCACTACCAAGAAAAAAAACCATCTCGACGACGTTTCCCGCCCTTAAAAAAAAAAAAAAAGGAAAAAAACTCATCGCTCGCAGTAACAAAATTTCTTTGAACAGAAAGTCACGGCGCTCGCAGAAAGTCAGATTAGACGCGGGCGCAAAGACGCCCACGGCAAAGAGAAACAATACAGTGTACATCTAATTCGAATCGCGCTTGCGCGGGCAGCTTACTTACACACACTGACTGTACATATTTACAAAGTCTATGATACAGAAAAATATTTCCGGGGGGGGGAGGGGATCGTTACAACGCAGGCCTGAGCACGATATAAAGCTCTATCTCTGTCTCTCCCGTATGATCATATCTCAGTCTTGTCGGCCCTATCTCTCCGCTTCGTCCCTCCATACTCTCCTTAAGGCTCCTTTATGGCTATTAGTCGCACGCATCGTCCTCTGCGCTCTTCTCTCCTCTGCTGCTCGTCTCTTAAATTTCTTCATTTTTTTTTTTTTTGTTGTCATTTTCTATATTACACGAGAGAATATCTTTGGCATTTTATCCTTCCGGCGAGCTGGTGCCGCTGGCCGCGGCGCTTGCAGGGCAGAGCTGGACAGAGACGAGGTGCAGACGAGGCGCTATCAGCAGGCGAGCAGCCTGCCGCGCTGGCCGCCGGCGCAGAGCTGGAGCTCGCTGGCTTCGCGTTACGTGGCCCTCGGGTGGCCGTAGGCGAAGCTGACCTCGCGCCGGGGGTAGTAGGGGTGCATCAGGTTGTACATGACGGCGAATATCGTGCAGGCGGCGTAGACGCCGAGGGCCACCCACCAGAGCAGCTGCTCGTGGAGGCGCTGCTCGAAGTTCTTGAGGACGAGGAGGCCGATCGTCAGGCCGGCTAAGGCGCCGGTCAGGTGGGCCACGTAGGAGACCGGGTCGCCGACGTGCTGTTCAGCTGCGTACCTGTCGTAGATCGCGAAGCCGACGTCCGCGCTAGCTGTAACAAGAATTTTAGCGGTTGGTTAGTTTGTGGTATAGATGATTTGATGGGTAATTTTGAATGGTTTTGGTCAAGGTTTCGAGAGGGTTTGTTTGGAATTTTAATTTTATATCAATCTTAAACGTTTCGTAAGAAAATTTAACACTAAATCATGGTCACTTATTTATTATGTTTCAATTATAAACTTAAATCAGTACAGCCTAAAAAGGTAAGGGTTAGTCACGAGCCATAAACGATTAAAGCACGCATTGTAAAAAATAATTAACCCAATTTCATTCCTAAATAGCCCGCTCTCTCAGCAGCGCGCCTCGAGCAAAGGAAAAGCCGAAGAAAATCGCCTCGTCCGAGTTTACCCTGGCCTGTAATCCCTTCGTTCGGCGCGCGCGACCTTCTCCTTTGAAAGCCGAGAAAAAGAGAAGGAAGCAGCCGGCGCCTTTCAAATTAGCGAGAGCTCGAAAAAGAAGCCTCGCGTTCGCACGCGGACAGCAGCGGAATGGTAAAGAGATTTTTCCGTTGTTGCAAAAGGCACACGCGCGCACGAGCTGGCCTGTGCCAAAGGGACGGGAGAGCGCAGAAGAGATGCTAATGAGGGAGAAGCGGACGAATTCGACGGAGATGATAGAGAGGACTGGGAGGAAAGTAGGTGGAGAGAGAGAGAGAGAGGGCCGCGAGGCAGAGATCTTCAAATGCAATTTTCGCGCGTCAAAGGAGCGGAAAGGGCGAGGTATGGAGGCTGATTTCTTTTGACTTTTTCTCTGGATGCTTTTTGAGGCGCAAGAGAGGAAAGCCTGTCTTATTGTGGAGCTCGTCCTTTTTTTTTTCTTTTTGGAGCGAGTGTTGGAAAATAGAATTGTAAGCTGAAGCAATATTGTCGGATTATATGGGACGTGGACTTCGTAAATATGCGATTGAAAAGCAGAAACTGTTGTAGAGATGCAATATTCAAACAAATTTATTGTATTAAAAAAACACAACTTCAAGCAGATTAAAAACGTTGAAATTGACTTCGGCTTTCAACTTAATGTGATTGTCGCAACAAATGGTATAAATAAAAAAGATCGCGCTATAATATTGATTATCAATATACATAATCAAACGCGTTTATAGTGGCTTATAAAATACGCAAATCGATTAAGGTAAAAGGGTGACAAATTTCCGGTGTGTTTTAGTCGTTGCTCAGTAATTCAGTGCAGCAGATAGTACATTAAAAATAAAACTTTACTATTACAACCATAAATATTCTACATAGGAATATATTAAAAATGAAATTTACTAATATGTTTGTATCTATAGCATTTGAGGTTTTATCAGTTACAAAATTTTCATCAGGCAGTAGTTATAATATGGAGATCCGAATATATTCAAAACATATCAGTGTTAGTTCGATAGCTCAGGTAAAATAATCTCATTTAAATATTAAATTATTAATTTTAAACAGAGTAAATAGTAAATTTACAAAAAAATCATTTTTTCCAAGTAGCAAATACTGAGCAAGTGTTTTCCACAAAGAAATGAGCCAATAATTATTATAAGAAACAATAGTTACTTTCAAATCAGTAATCACTTATTACAAACATCAGTAGTGGGTCTACTAAATTTGGAAGAATCTGATAATATTAACGAATACATTAAAAACAGGAAGCTCTTCAGACTAAACGAGAGCGACGCATTATTCATATCATATCCTGTGAAAAAGTTCGTCCTAACCGAATTCAACTTGGACAGTCTAAAGCTCGCCCTTTACAAAATCAAGCGCTCTATTTGGTGGAATCAGCGTGGCTATTACATCCTCGAAAATACGCAAACGAGGAATAGTTGCAAAAGTGCTCGTTCGTATTTAGAGCTCGTTTGGAACTTCGGAATTCTTTCTGCTGTTTTCGTATGTCACGAGTCAGGAGATACCTTTACGTACACATTTAATCCTTTTATACCACGAGCTCCAAATATCTGGAAAATGGTTGAGTCTTATAATCTGCCAAATGGACATCCGTTCACCTTATTCAGAAAGTTGTATGAATCATCAGAAGGTATTTATTTATCAATTTTAACAATTGCACACCTATATTTAAAACAGCATCCATTTCATATCTTTCAGATTTATCTTCCATTTGTGACACACTAAAATTCGACCGAAGATGGAACCTCGGCGGTCATCCAGTGAATATTATTGGGTTTGTAGTCCGAAATGTCAACCCTTACGACGAGCAGCACACCACTAGAATTAAAATTCGTGGTTTTTCTGGCATGCTCTTCGACATACTCTGGTCAAAGCTGAACGCGAGCGTAAACTTCGTACTATCGGACAAATCGAGACAAGGGATCATCGACGAAAATGGTGTGCCCAGTGGCATTCAGCGTGACGTACTTTATGGTCGTTATGATGTGCAATTAAATTGTGAGCTTCAACGTGACATCTGGCGTAACGAGATGATCACCTACGTAGTCTCGGGTGTATGCTATGTGGCACGCAAAGAACTTATCCAGGTGAACAAGTATTTTTTCGCGATGTTCTCGTCGAAGATCTGGTGCGGCATCATTTCAACATCCATCGCTATCGTAATAGTGTTTAAGTTTATGATCGGTGAGTCTTATGCGAATGTTGGTCTCGAGATACTACGAGCCTTAACAGGAGTGAGCATTACGTATAAGCCCAAGGTTAGTACTCACAGGGTAATATTTGCCGGATTTGTCGTTTTGTTCATGTCTGCGAATTTTATCTTTCAAGGCAAGCTCAGCGCTTTGCGCACCGCACCGGTCTACTCCAGTGATGCGAAATCATTGGCTGATCTCATAAGTCATAAATACACAGTGTACAGTGAAGAACAGTACTATCAGTACTTTTCGCACAACGAGTACTCGGATAAAATGATGATCGAAGGCTCGACGAGAGATTGCATTGAGCTAATGAAAAAGAATACTAAGGTAGCCTGCGTCATTGACTGTTGTACCGGGCCATTAAATGCGCCCACTGGCAAGAGTCTATATGTTGTGCCTGAGGAAGCTTACAGAAGGTTCTATGTTTACGTGGTGCGCGACGATTTTTATTTACGTGAGACCGTGGAGGCGTTGATCAAGAGACTTTACGAAACTGGCGTCCTCGAATACATTAAGATATGGAATTTACACAGACTGGGACTGATTCAGGAAAGGACCGACTGGAGTGATGACGATGATTACGTTATCGAACTATACGAGATAGCATTTGCTTTTACATTTTTATTGTATGGTTTAAGCTTTTCGAGTTTTGCGTTTTTGATTGAGATTTTTCTGGGTTGGATCAACATGCATGCTGAACAATTGATTAAAATGATAATCATACGTATGCAGTGCTAGAAAATTGATAAAAATAAAAAATAATTTATTTATATAAATAAAAAATAAAATATCTTTTATTAAACTTTTCCCCTGTCATGTACACTTTTCTTCTCGAATAAATCAATAGAGAATCGTCAAAAACTGCATGCAGAAAAAAAAACTGTAGTACGGAAGATTACAATTATTTTGTTACATACCGAATAGCAAATTTGACGGTCTCTTTCTATTCGGAATTAGGGATGAGTTTTAGTTTTATTATCACATTTCTGAATAATGTAAAATTATCGGTTTTCTAAACTTTATGTCAAGTTTCATGAGATAAATGATGATGAAACTTTTTCACGAATTCGTATCTACATTCCTAAATTGTGTCATCTAAGAATAGAGAAGGTATAAAGAATGCATGAGTAAGTTACATTAAAAACTTAGCACCACTAAATTTTCAAATAAAAGGATCCATTATCAATAATTGGCAAGGCTTATTAGAAGTTAAAGATATTAAAAAACTAAAGTATCAATAGTCGGGCATTGATATGAAGGAAAAGAGAATGAATTCGATGAAGATGACAGAAAGCTAAAGGAACGAAGTTAAAGAACTACAAGGTAGAGAACTTCAAATGTAATATTTGCACATAAAAAGAGTGGAAAAGGCGAAGTATAAGGATTGGTTCTCTTTGACTTTTGAAGTGGTAATTTTTTATGTGGAAGATAAAGCCAGACTTATTGCAGAACATTGTTATATTTTTATATTATACTATGACATGTTTTAAAGCTATTATTTTCAAGAATGCGATTAAAAGGCTGATAATATAGTAGTACGGTTTATAAAAAGAGAAACTCTTAAAATGTATTGAAATTAACTTCGGCTTTTAACTTAATATAATTTTCGTTGCAAACGGTTTAATTAAAAATATGATAGTACTAAAATATTGATTATACATATGCGAACAATATTAAATTACTTTTAATTCAATTAGGTTACAGTGTAACAATAATATCGGTTCAGTCGTTTATCAATACTTCTGTGCAGCAAGTACCACATTTAAACTCTACAACTAGTAATATTGTCATGATGAAGTTACTAATCAACATGTTTATATCTATTGTACTTGAAATTTTTTTCGTTAAAAAATTTTCATTGGGGGCCAATTTCTTCAGTGATAGTTCCGAAGCTGAGGTAAGACAATACTTTATTAAATCATTAATATTAAGTAGGTATGGATCAGAAATTTTCAGTAAAATCACTTTTTCTAAACAGCGTATACTGTACAAGTGTTTTCCAGAAAAAAATGAGCCAATAATAATTATGAAAAACAAGAGTTACCTTCACATTACTAATCGCTTTTTACAAAGGAATGTAGTAGGTTTGCTTAATTTAGAACCATCTGATAATATTCATGAATATACGAAATACAGAAAGCTCTATAGACTAAACGAGAGCGACGCATTATTCACATCATATCCAATGAAAAAGTTCGTCATTGCCGAATTCAACTTGACCTCTTTGAAGCTCGCCCTTTACAAAATCAAGCACTCTATTTGGTGGAATCACTGCGGCTATTACATCCTCGAAAATACGCAAACGAGGAATAGTTGCGAAAACGCGCGCTCGTATTTAGAGCTCGTTTGGAGTTTCGGAATTCTTTCGGCTGTTTTCGTATGTCACGAGTCAAGAGGTATCTTTACATACATATTTAACCCTTTCATACCTTGGGCTCCAAATAGTTGGGAAAAAGTCGAGTCTTACAATCGGAATAATGGTCATCCTTTCACCTTATTCAGGAAATTGTTCGAGTCATCAGAAGGTATTTGTTCACAATTTTTAACATTTTCTCACGTCTATTCGAAACAGCATCCATTTTCCATTTTTCAGATTTATCTCCCATTTGCCAAACTCTAATGTACGACAAAAGATCAAATGTCGGAGGTCATCCGATAAACATCATCGGCTTCCCTGACGGTGACGAGAATCCTTACGATAAACACGCCAAAGGTATCAAGGTTCGCGGATTTTCTGGTCATGTCTTCGATGTAATCTGGTTGCATCTGAATGCGAGTGTGAACTTCGTGCAGTCTGATAAATCAAAACGAGGGATCATTGATAAGGGTGTACCCAGCGGCATTCAGCGCGATGTACTTTATGGTCTCTACGACGTACAGATGAACTGCGAGCTTGAGCGGGGAATTTGGCGAAACGAAATCATCACCTACGAATTATCGGGCCTCTGTTACGTGTTTCGCAAAGAACTTATTCGAATGAGAAGATGTATCTTCGAAATATTCTCACCGCGGGTTTGGTATGGCATGACGACCACATTGATAGCGATCATAATTGTATTGAAGCATATGATGGTAATTTCCTACGTTAACGTCAGCCTGGAGGTGCTGCGATCTTTAACGGGTGTGAGCATTTCATATAAGCCCGAACGTAGTACACACAGGATCATATTAGTTGGATTTGTCATTATCTTCATGTCTGCGAATTTCATCTTTCAAGGTAAGCTCAGTGCCCTGCGAACCGTGCCGGCCTATTCCAGCAATGTGAAATCACTGGATGACCTGATAAATGGCAAATATGCGGTGTACAGCAAGAAAGAAAATAACCAGTATTTCTCGGGTACTGAATACGCAGATCATTTGAATACTATAGGTTCAATAAAAGACTGTATTGAGCTTATAAAAACAAGGGACAAGGTTGCCTGCATTATCGACTGCTGCACCGGTAGGTTTGAAGTACCAATCAGCGAGAGTTTGCTAATCTTGAATGAAGGAGCCTATGAGAAGTTTTTCGTGTTCGTGGTGCGCGACGATTTTTACCTGAGGGAGACCGTCGAGATGATGATGAAGAGGCTTTACGAAACCGGCGTTCTTGGATACCTTATGCTGGTGGAACGTCACAGGATGGGACTGATACAGGAGAAGACCCGTTGGGACGAAGACGATGTCGATTATGTCATTCAGCTTTACGAAATAGCATTTGCCTTTAAGTACTTAGCCTTCGGGCTTTGCTGTTCTGGTTTTACTTTTTTTGTTGAACTGTTTATTAACTGGATCAATGCACATGCCGTACAATTACTTAAGATGAGGATAATATGTATACAATGTTAGAAGATTTAGAAAAAATATTAAAAGTCATTTATTCTGATTGTACGTTTTTACTTTCCAGATTTCCACACTTGATTATCATATAGATTCTTTTCTTAATGAAGACAATCCAAATATTAAAAATGATTTGTTTCCCAAAACCTTAGAAAAAAGTCCAGAACCAAGTAACAGCTTTTTCATTACTCGTTAGATAGTAATCATATTAAAAAATATTGATTTCAAACTTTTAATTTTGCATCAATTCTCTACCAGGAGAAAGCATAAGAGTTTACCAACTGAACTCAACGACTCGGAGTAATATTCCATAAATTTTTCTCCACGCAGAAAACTAACTTTCCGACAAGCGCTTTTCTACCCACCCACCAACGCTTGGTTATTACTTACCCCCACGACTCGGAGGAATCGGCCAGTGCTCGAGCGCTCGAGTGCTCATTACGCGAGAGCGGACCGCCGGGATAACAATGCGCCCGGCGAGTGGCCACTCGATTTTATTGGCACTCGACGTGGACACTCACAGATATACACAGTAGCCCGCGGAAACTGATACGTACGGGGCCTGCTTCGGCGAGAGTAGCCTTTGACGAAAGAAAACATTCTGGACAACCTTTGCTAAGTGTAATTAAAGAATTACTCTGGCTCGGACAATGAAATGTTTTCTTTCAATTATCATTCGCTTGGGAAAAATAGATCTAGGACGTAGTAATAAACGCGAGTCGAGAGCTTAATCAAGACGAATTTTCATTACGGCAAAAGTATTCCTAAGATGTCGTATATACGCGTGAAAAGGGTCGAGCGGGTGAAAGGCCGGCGTTCACGGTCACGGCAGACGGCAGTGACAATGGCTGTCGAGCGGGCGACTTTTCATCTATAGAAGGGGACGCGACGGAATATTCCAAGCAGACCTGGCGAAAATTGATTTTTCGCGATGTATATTCAGATCGCGAGTGACGCTGGCGCGCGACCTCCGGCTTCTGCATTGTCTTTTTACGTATAGGCGAACGTGCTATTACTGTCGTAAATTTTCACGCGCGACTTTTGTTCCTGGTTTTATTTTAGATTGATTTTGCCTTGTTTCTTTTAGAGGACAAGGAAGCAGCGCTCGCTTAAAATTCAACGTTACGTTTTATGTAATCATTTCTTAACCACTATTTCGCCCACCCCGCGGCCAAACGAGACTCGCAACTTCCTCTTAATGAGCTTTTACTTTCCAAACAAGCTGATTTAATTAATCCAGAAGTCGAAACCGCAGAGAAGGGGCCGCGGCAGCGCGAAAGTCTACATCCACAGGGGGGGCGGGGATGCAAACGAATCAAAGTTAAAAAGTTGCTGGTAAGGGAAAAAAGCCCGGCGCCCGGCAAATATTTAGCGCGGTCGAAAAGCGCGACTATAGCTCGCTCCGAAAGCTCTCCGGGAGCAAAACAAGCCAAGTTCTCGCCGCGACTCGCGAGCAAGAGGAGAGAGAGAGAGCAAACCTAATTCACCTCGCCCGCGGCGCTCTTATCCACTTAATTCGTCTCCCAGCCGCGCAGAAGTTCGCGAATTAGAAGCCCTCTCGTTCTCCCCCCTATCCTCGCTGGCAGCCGAGGCCCTTTTGCCAGTCCTCGGCGCGCGCGCGACGCGGTTTTGCGTTTTAGCCGGAGCTTGTGTGCCGAAGCGTGCGCGCCAGAGAGCAGGATGTATTTTGAGGGAGGAAAATAATGCGCGTCAAGAGGGAAGGATGCTTTTCTCGAGCGCTGCTATACGCCGAGGGCTGGGAGCGCGCGCAGTGTTGCACGAGGCGCTTGAAGGGAATAACTTGTATGCTCGCGAAACTTTTGGCAGAGCATGCGGAGAGAGAGAGAGAGAGAGTGGCTTCTCTCTGTGATTTGGAAATGGCGGAATTTGAAGTTTGCGGGAGAGCGAGTCGAGTTTAATAAAGAAGAGGTGATTCTTCGGGCGGGGAAGCGCGCGAACGGGGGTAATTGAGTTGAAATTCGGGAAGTGCTGGGGGTATCAAGTGTTTGGAAAATTGAAGCGATGTGAACGAGAGGGAAGCGAATGCGGAGAGAGGCTTGCGTGAAGATGTTTTGCGCAAGAGTTGCGGAATTTAAAAGCGTTGTAAAGTTCGAATTATGTAGACTAGTAATTTTCAAGATGGAGTTTTAGGCTTTTTAGGTAAATCAGCAGGATGCGCCTATTCGAATTATCAAAATTTTATCAAAAAATTTAAGTTTATATTATCAACAAATAAAATAATTTAGAAGCTATAGAAACTAGCGTAAAATTAAAAGATAATCTCTAAATTGAAAATACATGACGGACAGCAGGGGCAAAAGGAAAGCTTAGCCAACAAATTTTAAGGGATGTAAGACTCGTAGTCGAGTTGCGCTGTATACATTGTACTCCGAGCGAAGTAGGCCACTCTCTAGTACATCTCTGTATCAGACTTTGCTCCTCTGTTAAGCGCCAGTCTGCGTAGTCTGCTAAATGACGAACCCGCGCGACAAAGCCTCGTCCCGGAACGAGAATACTAGCCTCGAAATACGTAGTAAGGGAAAAAAGGCATCAGCGTTCTTCTCCTAACGAAAGGTAACATTGTCTTCGAGCGGAAAAAAAAAAGAGTTGAAAACGTAGCGCGCTTTTTGGAAAATAAGGCAGACGTGTAACTTGAAAAATCTTCACAAGCAACCGTTATGTGAAAATATTTTTTTTTTTTTTAAAAAAGAGGTTTTGGAATTGTTCTTCTGTTTAGTAGCTTTCCAAATGCTTCTGTGTGAAAAAAGTGGCAAAGGAGGAAGAGAAAAAAAATCAAAGCGAAAAACAAAATAATTTAAAACTAAATTAGCACTGGAAATCTCAATGTGCTATAATAAAGCTGATACTTCTTTAATGAACAGTTAAGAACTGAGGTATGCATAAATCAAAATCAGATTTCTCAACTACCGTTGGAATGCATGGGTTCGACTTTGAAAAAATAACATTCACCAGTTCGCAATGTTCGAAACGACTTAGGAATTAAAAAGAAATACCTTTTTCGTGGTAGTACAATCGTAAGTTGTCGAACGCACCTTTTCCTTCTATCCAGTTGCGCGAGCAGGCGAGGCTTACGGCCCACACCGGCTTTAGAGCGAACAACACCGATCGCCTTTCTAAATTCATTTTTTTTTTTCTTAATCGTGCGAACCTTAATCCAGCGAGCTCGTTTCCCGCTGCAGGTTTTATTTCACGGATACTTTCGATCACTAAATACGCTTTATTTTTTAAGAAAAAAATTTTAAGTGTATCTTAATATAAAATGATATATTTTTAATAATATCACAAGGCATTACAAAGTAAAGTTGTAATATTTTATTTATTAAAACTTTATTTTCCAAAATAAAGCCGTATCATTTTAATACCCGCTAAGACGAGCAGGCTATTTTTTTCCATTAGAAAGCCAGCCGTCGCGTCCCTAACGCAGTTTAGCCCCGACGATTTATGTCCCTTACGCCCCGAACATTGCCCAAAAAAAACCGGCGCTACACGCAGTATCGGAAAAATTCGAAAAAAAGCTACGACCCTTATAAAGCTAACAGCACCAAAGAACTCGCCGTTTCTTTATCTTTTAATTAAAACTTTCGTCGCGCCTACTAACGGATGTACAGTGCGAACCGATGATTATCGCGTCTCCCAGTTAAACGATTGGTTCGACTCTCGAAAAAAATATTTCCTTTGCATCGGCAAACGAGGCGCTTCCCAAACTTTCGCCTCGCTTTTTTCCTCGCTCCTCAAAGTTTTTCAGACTCGCTTCGATCCTCAGCCCCTTTCCTCCCCAGTCCTAGAAAATATTTATTATAACGAAGCGCGACTGTTGCGGGCGCATTTTTTTCGAACGCGCAAACTTTAAATTGAATCTCCTTTGGCCTCGCGTCTAACCATTTTAATCAACGGCCCCGCGCGCAAAATTATTTTCCGCTGTATTTCCCGAGAGTTCGGCGCGGGATGCTTTTCTCGCTGTTTTTTTTTTTTTTTGTTCGCGCGCTTTTTTTTTCGTTGACCTGAAAGTGAAAAACTGCTCGCACTCCCGGCCGGCCATAAACAACTGCGCGCGAAACGTCCGGCGTAAACGTCCGCGCGCCGACGAAGAAATATGGGCCGCGCATCGCGCGCTTTGACGACGAAAACGAACGCATTCAGCATATTAAAAGTTCGCGCGCGCAGCGCTGGTTGTTCGGACGTGCGAGGCTTTTTTTTCTCTCGTTGGCTCTTGTTTTAATTGCTTGTAATGAACATCGGATGGGGATAGCGACTTTTTTACTTTCTGCTTCTTTAACTTTGTTGTCGGGTATCGTGACTATGGTGCACTTTGCGCAAAGAGGGGTAAATTGTTAGATTACGTGGAACGTTAATTTTTCAAATATGCAATTATACGTTCGCAAATTCTTCTTATTTTTGAAAATCCAGGCCCGTCGTTAGGATAAGTCATTGTTACAAGAGCCCGCGAGAACTTTTCAGACTCGAATCCATCATAACTGGAGCGTCATTAAAACTTTTCGATAAAATATAAAAAATAAAAAGTTCCAGGGGCCGCGAATTGCAAAATAAATCTGGATTGCCTTGTTAAGGGGGAAAAAGTAGGAAATCCGCGCGGGGCGTAATTGGAATAAAATCAATAGGACTCGGAAAAGGATATAGCCGGGCGCTAAGAGCTTTTGACTTACCGATAATGAAGATACCGATGAGCCGAACTATGCCGAACTCCATGTTGTTGTAGTTGAGCAGAACATTGGCGAGGTGGGCGGCTAGAAGCGCGTAGACGCCGCCGCTCGCGCCCACGAGGTAGACGTCCGTGTCGAAGACTGAAGTGCCCAACGAGCCTGGAACAAAAGGTTGATGGGTGATTATACTGATTGCTGGATGATAAGAGCCTTTTGATTTGCTGGGTTTGAGGTTTGCTTTAATGTGGGTGTAAGTGATTGGTTGTATTGACGGGGAATCGATTGCGTTTTCATTGGCAGTATGGGTTGATGTTTAAATAAAGAGCAATTAAGGCATTAAAAATTAGTTAAATCGATAATTTTAATTAGGTTAATCACATCGCGTCCTTGTTAAGCGTAATGCGCCAAATAAATTATACTCTGTGAAAATTAATTTGCACGGATGATTGCAGGAGTTATTTGTATTGCTGCGGCGATGACAATATGTGGAGAAACTAATATTTGAAATGATCTAATTAATCTGTAGTTTATTTATTATAAAAATTGACACATTTAATACATTTTTGTACAATCTATTATGTTTGCAGTCTTTTTTTTTAATACAGCAGTTTCATCCTTGCTGCGAATATGAAAAGTGGTTCGCGATTAATCAACCACTTGGCGGCCACTTTAAATAATTGTGAAATATCAGATGCTTCATCAACGGGAAACAACGTACATTAAAAAATCAAAATAAAAAGCAGTGACACAAAAAATATAGCTCCAACATTTCGAATTTCCATCATCTCACAAAATATATATCCACTCCGAATATTTACAAACTAAACAATTCACATTTCCAACTAACCTACATACAAAAATATCCAATCCACTCGCAATAATCCCACTACACGCACCCTTACCTCTCCCCTTCAAGCCTCAACATCTGCATTCCCAGCAGACAGCGTCGCGCGCGCGCACGCATTGTGCGATTCCTTCAAATCCGCTCCGAGTTATAAAGCACGTCCCGCTCATAACGGCACCGAACTAGAGATAATAAAATTTCAGAGCTCGCGAAATAACTGAAAGGACGAGGTAAGAAGAGAAAAGAAAAAACACTGCGAATCTCTCGCGCCAGTGCGCGAAACGAGCGTATATACACTCAAAGCCAGCGCCAGAGAGAGAGAGAGAGAGAGGAAAAAGGCGCGTTATCGTGGGAAATGGAAAGGGCGGCGTTATTATAGGCTCGCCGTTCGTGCCGGCATTAGCTCTGCCCCCCTCTTTGCCTCCTTCAAAAGGTGTCTGGCGCGAACGCGGGAAGCGCGCGGACAACAACAACAAAAACACCTGTCCGATGGGAACCTGCCCGGCGACTGATTACAGGCCTTTGCAATTGCGACTGCATCTTGGCATGATCGATCACCTTTCTATCTCTTTCAGCGTTTCGGTCACGTTCGTTTACTTTTTTTTTTCAGCTCTATACCAAGCGGAGAAATGTCCGAGATCGTGCCGCTATTTTCTCGCGGCGCGGTAGGTTTCGCGTCTTTAGATTATGTGGGTATTCGGAACGGCCGGCTGGTTTATCTTGATGGATGCGCGCGGGAGATATAGCCCGAGGAATGGTCACGGCCGATTTATTGCGAGCGCGGATTGATTGTGCTGTTGTATAGAGAGCTGCTGCTGTGTGTGTTATTGTTGAAATCGCGAGCTCGTGGCCAACAGGTCGCCATTGAGAGGGGATCGAGTAATCGACTGTTTTGACGTGTTATTTGCGCTGCAATTTTTCGTTTCATTAGAATTCTAATTATCCAAAAATTTTTATAAACTTAGAATACAATATGAAATCTATACCCATCGTCACCTCAACTCACCTCATCGATAAGCGATTATCGCGCGACTCTCGGATGCGCTCGCGCCGTCACTTCCGGTTCCGCTTAAGCAGAATCCAGCCGCGCGGCTCTCGCGCGCGCGGAGGAAATCACCGAGGCGTGTGCGCGGCGCGAAAAAGAATTCCCACGAAATGACATAGCGCAAGGCCTCACCGGGGGAGGGAGACGAGCCGTTCGCCCGCGACGCGCGCGCGCGGCACTCCTATATACACGCGCATTAGGTAATTGCACGCGCGGCGGCTCGCTTCTTCCGCGAGAGCGGAGCTCTTTATCTGCGACTCCTTTGCGAGCTGAGTAGGCCGAGTGAGCTTCGATTGGCTTGCTTTTGGAGTGAGGTTGTAGGGCTGCTGATATTTTTTGTAAGGGATTTTATGGTTATTTGATGATTGGAATGCATAGATTAATTGTTGTTTTTGTATTGGATCATTTTAAGATTTAGGTGATAGTGAAAACAATCTGGGGTATTTATCGAAACTTCAGCATCCGCTGACCCAGCGACGTCGTGATAGACCTAACAGCCTTGCTCCTTAAAACGCCGAGGGTTCATTCCTCTAATTGACCGGCCCAGCATCGGCCATTCGTCCCGCAGCGACACCGCCGCCTCTGAACTCTTAAGTAATTGACTCGGCGACTAATGGATTTCGTAACGGCGGACGAAATAAGAAAAGTAAAGGAAAAGGCGAGAGAAAAAAAATACGTAAAATAGTATACATAGGAAGACCTATGGAAGCCTCGTTTCGCCGGCGATGGTCGACGTTCGAGAAATATCAACGTTAACATTAGGATTATGATAAGGAACACGCCGGCTTACAACAGCCCTGGTTGCTTTAAAGAGCTGAAAGTCTAGAATCTAAAGTCTTTGCACGGCGCCGGAGGTTTAACGTCGTTTTTTTTTCCAACGGCGCTCGTTTAAACTTTATCTTTTTAGCGAGAATTTTGTTGTCCCGCCCGCTTTGAAGCGCTGTTTGCGATCGTTAAACAATTTTGGAAAATTTTCATTCCCCCTCTTGGCGTGTTAATGCCTTTTGAAAACAGCTTGTACACTTGTGTATAACCAGAAAAAAAAGCACTTCTAACGAACCGAATCGAAGTAAATTCCAAGCTCTTTAATCACGAAGCGAAAGGGAAGTAAAAAAAGGCGACTCGTAAAAAAGGGGGGAGATAAAAGGAACGCGCGGAAATAAAGGCAACACAAAGGCATAACACAAATTGAAACGTAAAACGGACAGACGAGCCGAAAGCTTTGAAACTCAAGGCGTAATTGAAGCGAGAGATTCCGATAACTAGCAAAAAACATCTCGGCCCGATTTGACAACTCCTTTCCTCTCCCACCTCTCAATCCACCCAGACTATATATACAAACTCAAAAAAAAAGGATATCCAAGCCTCGAGAGCGAAACAGAATTCAGGAAGCAAAGAGAGCGGAGCTTTAAAGCTCGCCGGGCGGCCGCGGTTATATTCGCAATTTTCTTCGGCTTTATGCGCGCGCGGGTCAAGTTGAAGCGACGCCGACGTCAGATAAGAGGTCGATTGAAGGCCTCGCCGCGATGTGTCTCTCCGGGCGCATTTTTCTGTATTAGACGTTTGGCCGAGGATCAGGCCCGGTATTAAGTTTCTTTTGTCGGGAGCGAGGCTGGCTTTAGAAACGAATTCGCTGAGCCGCGAGTTTTGCAGCTAAGTCTCGTGTGTATATACGTGTATCAGAGTGTGCATATCGAAGGTCCGCGGATGCAGACTTTCTATTTGTCTCAATTGCAGAAACACATCTCGGGGAGATTATTGTCTCGGGTATTTATTTTAAAAGTGGCGCACAATGACGCGGAAAATTCAACAATGACGGAGCGACGTCGTTTCCGCGAAACGAGCGCAGGCGCACGCGGCTTTACGGAAAAGTAAAAAAAAAAGAGGCGCAACAATGAGACGCGGAAATCACCGAGCGCTCGCCTGGCGTTTCTCGGCCAGGCAAATTGAGCTTACAGTTATGCGCGCGCGTCGACGAGCGCGTAATGCATTTCGAGAGCCGAGGAGAGTATTTCCTATTCCGAGGCAGCTGGAGTTGTAGTGGAGGTTCGTGCGGGTGTGTTGTTAGGGACGATCGGATTACGCGTCGCTTTGAGCTGTTGCGATATGATTTCTGGAGTTACTGGCTTGTTCTGCGATGTGCTATTCTTTGTTGTTGTTATAGTTTGTTATTATGTCAGGGTTGTGTTAAATATACCGTTATTTAGATTTAAATTTTAGGATAGGAATTGATGTAGAATAAAATTTAATTTAATTTGTTTTATATTATAGAAAATGTAAAATTATTATTAAATTGAATACGTTTTACATGTTAAATTTCAGATTAATAAGTCAATGCTTTTTCCATGAAATTTTCACTTTTCCGATTTTATGATTTCGCGATTTATTTATTTTAGCATGTAAATACGCGTAAATAAAATAATGGCGGACGTATAAATTATTTTACAAAAGAACAGGCGATATTTCAAAATTGCATTTCGCAATATTAAATCGCGCATTCAAAGAAAATTCACTACCCCCCCCCCCCCTCTCCGGAGAGCCAGTGAAAATAAAATGAATTACAACCCGACTGGATGAAATGAATTTTCTTCATTACAATGTCCCGAACAAAGCAGGATAAAATTAATAATCGTGCGTCCAGGCAGCGCGCGCCGCCACAATAATCCGTATAGCGATGAAAAAGCGCTTCCTTTAATTAATAAAGCGGCTTTTTACAGAGGCGGCCGATCTAATTACAAGCATAATCTCTCTCACTGGGCTGGAGGTCTTAATTGTTTGTAAAACGATTGTACGCACTAAGTGCGCCACTTAGCTCGGCGCGGGCAGGCGAAAAAGTCTCGTGACAAGCCTTTTTTTGCGCGCGGTCGCGGTTACCACGGGCAATGAAAGAAAAACGGATAATTATGAAAAGAAAGGTCCACGGGTGCGCGAGCGGCTGGAAAAACGAGGCGAGAAAGAGAACAGAGGAGCAGGATAATATTGTGCGAGTAAGTGCGTTATCATACGCTTGGTATCTTTTAATTTGAGCCGACAATTTTTTAGACATTTCAGTCCTGGTTAATTTTTACGATTTAAATCTGGAATCTGGATTGTTAAAGCTTGAACATCCAGCAACGGATTTTCCATACACTTTTTTCGTAATTTTGGATTTACCAAAGCCATTCGAAAATTCACGGCAAATAACATCCGAACGGCGATCCGCGAAATTCGAATACGCTTCATATCGACAGAGAAAGAGCCAAAGCTAGAGGACCATACGCGTATATCCCGCAACGAGATCGCAAATGAAAATACACGCGAGGAGCACGCTGAACAAGCTGGTAAACAAGCGCGCGCGCGCGATTTTCGCTTATCAACACCCGGCTCTCTTTTTTTTTCGTTATCCGCGCACTTGAAAACGGCCTCGGCGCGCGTGTATCATTTTTCCTTTTTTTTTTGGCGCAAAAAAAAAGAGCAGAGCGCGAGAAAAAAAGGAACGTACGCAAACATTTGTGTTTGCTGAACCGATTCGCGCGAGCGCGAGCCAGGTTGAAGAATCGTTCGGGCGAACTCCTCTTTGACATTGCGTCAGAGTAAGTGACATAAAAAACCCGCAGATAGGCAGAACAATAGAAACGGAGCGCGCTGAAAAATCCAGCTCGCCCTCTCTCTATCTCTATTATTTTTTCCCTCACTGCTTTTTCGCTCGGGCTCGCCCCTCCACTGCTCGCGCTTTCTATGACACTCGCGTTTCTTGTTTCTATTTTACGGAAATTTTCCATTCTCTTTTCGCATGCTTTTTTCCTACCTTTCTCTCTCTCCCACTGCCTCTCGAATTCTTTTTTTTTTTGGTATCTCAAAGCGGCGTTTCTCTTTCATTTCCATTATAATTAATTCTAAAAGCGACGCTCTTCCTTTTTTTTTTAGCGGACGTCTGCCGTAGATAGCGTTTTTTTCACAATTCCATAATAAAATAATCCGCTGCTAACTTTCGCCAACTGTTTCAAACGCGAGTAGTTTCGTATGGCAGTTATTAATAATTTAACGTAGAGAGCTATAATAAAAAGAATAAAAAACATAGAAAAATAATAAATAAATCTGACGTTTCTTCATACGCCCATACATTATTTATAAAATAAAAATTACACTCCCTACCCACACCTGCATAAACAGAATTCAATTTCACCTGTTTAGCATCCGTTTGACCGGCCGTATCGCAAATATTTACACTGCTCGGCGACTCAAAGCCAAAATGCCGCTTTAACATTGCAATAAAACGAGAGCCCATTTTTTTCGATCCCTCTTTTAACGGAAGATTAATACACACCTGTATATGTGGCGAAACGAGCGCGCGCAACTTTGAGCCAGCCGAGCAGAGCAGAGCGGAAGTGATCCGCGCGATGCGGTTGAATGCAGGATGCAAAACTCGCCTTTTTTTCCTTGCTCTTTTTCTGGTACGCAGCGACGGTGAAACGTTGTTGCCGAAAAATGAATTCTCACGTGCTTTCGCCGGAATTTCGGTTGACTTGCTGATAGGCGTGCGTAAGATATCGACGCGTTAAGTGTCGGTTTTTGTTTAATGAAAGCGAAGGAAATTAATTTTATTAAAGAATTACTGTTTTTGAAAGTTCGGGAAAGAAAAGTATTTCTTTAAGGGTCAGAAGCTCGCTTCTCATAGGAACGCGCTTGCTTGTAATGTAGAGCGGCCTCCAAGGTGAAGAGAAATTAAGATTAAGTGTGTTTTCCCCTCCGGGGGCTTATTTAAGAAACAATGAAATTAATTGTAATTGGCTGAAGGATGAGAAATAATTATTCCTCTGGCGCGCGCTCGGCGCGATAAGAATCGGCTGGGAAATTAGGAAAGTAGGGAAGGAATTCGAAGAATACACACGCACAGTCGCGCGTACGCGATGTTATCTTCCGCAGAAAGTTCAGGTTTATAGGTCTCTTCACCAAAAAGATTTCCTTGCTCTTATCGCTTTTTTCCCTTTCTCCTTTCTATCTCCGTCTCTCTTTTTCAACAAACAAACTCGATTTTCGACCTACATCTCGATCTCTCTAAAAATAATTTTCAAGTGCTCTTCCCGATGTTTGCCTTAAATTTCGTTTTACGGATTTTCCAGCGATAATCCCGCGTATACGAGCTAACCATATTTAACTTTTTCAATTTCGAATTAATAAATAGCAGTTTCAAATATTGAACTTGGATCGGAATGAATTGGAGTATCGAAAAAATTAAAAGCGTTTTGATCGGATGTGTATTTGAGTTGATCGATCCTTTCTCTTTATTATTTCAATGTCTGTATGCTTAAAATATATGAGGGAATAATTCAAATAAAATAAGAAATTAGCGAATACATTATACTAATTACAAAGAAATATAAATTAATTTTGTTATATAAATAAAATATAAGTAAAATGAGCTTTTATATAAAATCAGTAATCAGAATATGAAACTATTCAAAAATGTTAATTTTCAATATACAAAAATGGGTAAAAATGAAGACAACGACGAGATGTTTTTAACAATCCAAATTCCCGCCTACAAAACAAAAATCGACAATCGTCGAATCCCCCCTCTCCCCCCCAGAAAAACTCACTCCCTTCTAATACCCATTTTTAGTCCGCCTCGGATAAGCGCAGAGGAGGAATATAGCTACGCGCGCGCAAGTAGCGTCTTTTCCCCCAGCGATTTATAAAGAGCGAGCCCGGCTCTCGGCATTAGCACTTCCCGCGGCGAGAAAAATCCATTCAACGCTCGCGTTTCTCTCTCTCTCTCCAAATCGTAAGGCTCGCGCGCTCGCTGCGCTAGCTCAGGCCGGGTTAATTACCCCGATGAGTGATAAGATAAAAGCGTATACGCGCCTACGGTGTACGTATATAGGTGCGTGCGCGGGCGAGAGAGCGCGCATTAAATTGAATGAGGCAAGGAGAACGCCGGAAGCGCGTGTGAAAAAGGCGCGGAGTGTACGCCGGCAAAGAGGAGGGAGCTGTATACGCGGAGAGAGAACGAGAAAAAGAGAGGAAGCGCAGGAGAGCGCAAGAGCGAGCGAGGCTTGTAAGGAGTTATTTAACGTAGCCACGGCTCGCTCTGCTTCTGAGTATATAAGGAAAATCTTTACAGTTTTTTTTTTTATTTAATTTTTGTATTGGTACGTTAATCGATAGTTAATAGTAATTCTAATCAATGTAAAGTTTGACGCGGAAAGGATGGCTCCGCGTTTAAATTCCAAACGAAATAATCGTCCCCGCCGTGGAATTATGCAGCCGCAGGGCGCGTTAATTGAATTTCCGGCCGAACTGGAGCGCGCCGAAAAATCTCAATACGATCGCCGGCGCAGTACAGAGCGGGCTTAGCGAGACCGCGGGCTCAAGTTTTTAATCGGATCGACTTAAAATACACGCCTCGAAAACTCGCCGAACTTTCTTCGGAGAGGTGTGCATTAGAGCGCATTGGCTATATAAGTGCGCGCTCGTCTTTTCCGTACGAGGCTAAACATTTATATACGGGGACACTTTGGTCGATGAGGTGGGGGGCTTAGGCGTGTGTGTATATCGCTGTGGGAGTAGTTTATTGTGCGGAATGCAGGCGAAGTTGAGAAAAGAGCGAGGAAGGTGAATGAGATAAGTGAGGGAGAGAGATGAAAAATTTAGTTTTTTTTTTATTGTTTTGACTGGTTTGCGAGACTAAGGAGCGAGGCATTTAATTAGCAGCCGAAAACTCACGGCCTGCGATGTTTTAATTTATAAAATACTTAATTCCTGCGCGAAGTTCGTTTAAAGTGCTTATCTTAACTTTAAATTGTTGTAGTTTATACAATGAAGTTTTCTGCGCGAACAAAGTGAAAACTTGTTTAAACTTGCGCCACGATATAATGGATGCTCAAAACAATAACTTTTCTTCTTAGGGATTACGACTTTGCGGAAAAACCCAACGGACGCGAAACAAAAAAATAAACAAGATTAATAAATTACCCGTTCTCCTGATTTCGCATCCCCCCTACATTATCACAAAACAACCACATCCATAATACACTTCAAACGCTCGGTCTTATCCCTCTCCGGTCGTTCACCCCGCACATAAGAAAGAGAAAAAAAACAACACATGCCGCGTGCACAATATAAAATCACCTACAATCTGCAGAATGAATTTTTTATTATCTCCTTTTCCAAGCTAACGCGCGCTCCCACCCACGCGAGCCTACCTCCTGCGCATAGCGTGACTGGGATCCTTGGGCAGCTTTGCCTTTTTCCTGCGCCCGCGTCATGTGTCACCCGCGACAAAAAGGGAATGCGAAATGCCATCCCTACTTTTTCCCTTCCCCCCTCGTGTTAGCTCGCTTTTTCTTCCCTCTTTGAAGTAATAATAAGGAAGAGGTCCCTTTCAGCGCGACTTGCGAAAGGGGGGGAGAGAAGAAAAAGGATCGGGATTATTATTACGAGAGGCGGTAATTACGGCGATCTCCTGTCAAAGTGCTCTCTTTTCTTGGCTACTTTTCGAGGGAGGTTCGTGAACTTTTGCGGCGAGCTGGAATATTTTAATTCGAGCGGCCCGCGCGCGTATGTTAATTTTGCGGAGGAAAGTGTAGTGGTTATTCGGGGAATTCTTTGAGGGAGCGATGTGACAGTTGGCGGGGTTGATGTAACTGTCGTTTGAAGCCGATTGTGTGGAATTTGTGGGTAGTGAAGGGAGGATGGAATAATTTATTGTAATTTATTGGATAGATGATGACGGTGTTTGAGGCGGGAAAATAATAACTATGTTTATGTTGCGGTATTAATTTAGTCGAGAGTTTTATGTAAAATTAATGGCTGACTGTAGTAAAACCAGATTTGTACGGTTTGTACGTTAAATTTGAATTTAAATTTATTTATTTATAATAGAATTTCGTAAAAGTTTATATGAAATTTGTGCACACAAATTGTTTATTTCTAACTAGCTATTTTGTGTTTATTTAATAAGCTAATATAATTTTAGAAATATGATTAAATTATTAAAATTAATAGTGGCATATTATATTTCTACTTACAATTAGTTATTATAAAAGCGACAATAAATGTAAATACAGTGTATAATATATAATTAATAAAATCTCATTTATTAATTCTTCCCTTCTCATAAATAGCAATTAAAAAAATATGATTATTCGATAAAACACCGCACCAGATCTATAAAAATAAAAATAAACTCTCAATCCACCAGCTGTTTTTAACGCTCCCTTAGAAATCCGAGCGCATGCAACATTCGAATTCCGTCGCCGCATACATTTTCAATTATGAAAATACGAGCATTATCATAATCGCAATGGTTCCATTTCAGACATGATAAAGTCCGCCCGAGGAATGATAAAATAGCGTGACTTAACGCTTCGACATGACTTTCCCAGCGGGCGGAGCAAAAAAAGCACGGGAAATTTTTCATGCTAAACCATCGTCCTCCGCGACGCGCGGAACACGCAACCAGATTTGAAATTTATAACTTTTTCCAAAAGCGAGGGGATCTCGCTTGAAACGCAAGAGCGTAACTATCATTTTATACGTGCCGTAAATTTTACAAATATTTAAAAATTTCAGTGCTCAGATTCAACATAATTTGAAGAAATAATATTCAAAAGTCGTCAGGCAATTTGTCAAAGGTGCGCACCGTTTGCGAGAAAGCTACAATCAAGAGTGTTTTAAATGTCATTAGGGTAATGATCGCGTTGACGCTCTATCATTTACTCGCCGTAGATTACCAAAAATTACGTCAAAACCCGCGATATCTTCATTACCAAAAAACCGGCAACTCGCTACCTAAACTCTAAAAGAAAGAGCGAAAAAAGAAAGAAAATAAGAATACTTACCGGCAAGGACTCCGGCCATGTAGACGGCTGCGATCCTGAGGCTGCCGTGCACCATTTCCAGCGGCAGGCCCACGACCACCTGTACCCCGAGGTTGAAGAGCAGGTGAAGCCATCTGAAACAGAAGAAGAAGACACTCACGTCAAACTCTCGTTATAACACCCAAAATACATCCACCTTTCCCCCCTCCTCCCAACGCAAATTCGGGCCGTTCAGAGCGTCATCATTCGACAGGCGGCCGTAACAAGAGCGAAACGATTTCCGTAAAAAGCCCCCCCGACATCGTAAAAAAGCCGGCTCGCCGGCCCCGATGAGACATAAAGCAGCTCCCCCGCTTGCGCGCGTCGATATAAAGCAATCGTATAATAACTCGGCGTAATAGTTTTAGACGCGGCTGTATAACGCCGCCGCAATGAGCAGTTTAAGTACAGTCGTAAGCCCGCGCTCTACCTCCCCCACCGGCAAGTTTATAACGGCTGCGGTCGTTTGCGCGGGGGTGGGCCAACTTTGCGCGGACTACGACTGCAGAATCCGCGCTCGGGAATTCGCGAATAATTCGAAAACAAAAGTTCGCGCGAGCGAGCTCTGCAACAACGAGAAATGTTAACAACGTCTTTGCGTATAGGCGGCAGTGCGCTGGGAATTTCGCCGTGGAAAAGGTCTCAAAGGGAATTTCAAGGTGGACGGAAGAGCAGCGAGCTCAAAGCGCAGTGAAGCTTTCGTGATTTATACACACACATGTACGTTCTCGGACGTGCGACTGTCTTTCCGCGCCTGCGATATGAATTTTGCATTGTCGATCTTGCCATCTCTCATTCTCTGACGGGAGTAATCCGGCGCGTGCGCATTAGGTATGCACGTGGGAGGGGAAAGCGCGCGAGTTTTCGAAAATTCAGAAGACGCCGGCTGAGATATTGCATTACGGCTGGGCGAATACAGGCACGCGCGACGATCCTGGCATTATATTACGCTGCAGTCGCGAGAGTAGACGAAGACAGAGGGCGGAATATTGAAAAAGGAGCGAGCGGAATGTTGACAAGCCATTCTTTGAGATTTAATAAAGTTTTAAATATATATAGAGAGCTCGTATGCAGCAGGAAGAATCTCGATTTCACGATACGAACAACTATAGGAAGGAATAACGCGTATCGGAGGAAACGGAATCATTGAAATCCCGGAGTCTGTCCCGGAGTAATGCACTGCGAGCGAAGGCTTAATATAAACGAGCCCCTCTGTCTCTCTATAAAGAAGAAAGAAATAAAGCCGGCCGTAGGAGAGGAGGAAGAAAGGAATAAAAAAAAAAGAAGGAAAAAGGAGTAAAAGAAGAAGTTTCAAGAGGCTCGCGCCTTTCCTTAAACGGCGCGACGTTCTAACTTATGCTTTTTGGGGAGGCGCGAATCTCTCGCGCGAGACGAACGAGCCCCTCTTGAAAAGAGAGATAGAGAGAGAGGGTATATATATATATAAGTATATAGAAGAGCGGGCCTCGGCAAAGAGAGAGAGAGAGCTGGAGAAAGTGAGTTCTCAGGCTCGGGAGAGGGCGAGATTAAGGGTTTTATCTCCTCGGCGAGCCAAGTTACTTGAAGCGTACGACTGAGAGAGGGGCTATATAGCCGGGCGAGCGCGCGAGACAGATGAAGAGGCGCGCGCGAAGCGTGAAGAACGAGAGCCCGTCGGCCGTTATATTTCGGAAATTTCGCGTTTTAAGCCGGCCGATGTCTTGGGAAATATAAAGAGAGAGAAGAAGTCGGGGGGAGATGTCGCGAACTTTCTTTTTTAAGCTTCTCAGTACTTTTCTGGGAATTTTGACGTGTGTACGGGAGTTCGATATTTAAACGGCGTGGACACGATCAGTGTTTCGATGATTAATCGTTTTAAATTAATTGTTAAAAACGTCGCTCGCTCAGCCATGGAAAACCGAGAAAAAAGGTTGTTAAAAGCGTCCGGCCTAACGCACATCGGCAGAAATTTTTTACGCATTCCTATCCGCAGCACGGAATAGATCAATCCGCGCGTAGCCGAGCGATTCCGCATGCTGAAAAATGCAGCGGCGGAGAGCCAGTCAAAAAAAAAAAGGCCGACGCCGGCGCGTCGAAAAAGCGAAACATCGAGTCGAAAAAGAGGCACGCGCGTATATGCGCGAAGCGGCAAAAGTTGCCGTTCGGAAAAAAAAAATGCGCGAATGTCGCTGCAAGCGCCAGGAATTTCCGCATCGAAAGGTCCGCCGTCGACTGTGCAACGCTTTCCATTTATCACGGCGCCGGAGTGCGAAAGAGCGGAGACAAAGGACGAGTAAAGGGGGGGAGGAGGGAGAGCAAAAAGCTCGAGGGAGAGAGAGTGAAAGATTCGATTTCCTTTAATTTTCGAGTTACATAAACGTCAAATTTCGATGGCTGACGTTTTATTGACGTTTCGCTGAGGATCGCGGGGAATTGAAAAGACGCAGAGCTCGAGAGAGGATTTAAGGAGCGCTGATACGCCTCTGAGAGGGTATTTGTTTTTAACGCGTGGCATAAGTAATGATTAAGTGAAGGGGGGCTGTTAATTAATTTTACCGCAGCGGTGCTTTGCCGCGGGTGAATAAAAAATAACTTTTCTAATTAACCCCTTCTCGCGAAGTACAGAGAAACACTAATCTGAACTTTTAAGAACTAGTCTGACCGCGTCCGGCTATTATCTACTTCTGCGCGTAGCCCATAAATAACTTTGCACTCGCGAGTTTAAACTCAATTTCCGGAAAATTTCTTCTGAACCTCCTCGAAAAAACTCCTACCTTCACTTTCCAATCAAAACCAACGCATTAACCGTATCACCCAACTCTCTCCAAAAAAAAATCAAGACGACCAAACCCACACAAACAACAAAAGTCCAACTCTCCTCGCACGCACCTCAGTTACGTGCGTGCGCCATGCAAATCCCGGCCAGGCCTAGAAGAGGAAATAGGCAATTTGCGTCGCCTATCAATAAGCGAGGCTGGCAGGCTCGATTGTGTTCCCGGCGTGCGGCAAAAAGAATCGCGCGTCCATCCCTCTGGCCCGCGCTCTGAATTATACTCGGCGGCCGCAATTACTTTTACACCGGCTACGCGTGCCCAGGCCAGTTCGTTAGCCGGCTGCGTGTTTAGCTGCGTGGGAGAGAGCAGCTAGCCACGTCATGGATTGGAGCTTTTTTTTTTGCTGGGTGGAATATGGGGCGGCTGGGTTTCTTATGAGCGTTTACGTTTATGTGCATATGTGGAGGAAGGAAGTTTGTTGATTTAGCGGAGTAGGAAAATATAGACTGCGGCCGTGCTTGATTGTTGGAAAATTGCGTGGGTTTGTAGCGGCTGGAGTTTAATGTATTGTTTTCCGTGATTTAAAGTAGCTGATTCAGAGTTATTTTGGAGAAGTGTGTAACGGGTTTCGGTAAATATGAGGATACGCAGCGCTCAATTTAACTTTCGAAACTTTATTTAGACGAATTTTCAGAGCGTCTATTCAGATCGATTGACCAAGCGTGTTTTCAGTTACCACAAGAGCGTTCTTCTGCCTTTCCACCCACTCGCACATTTTTCTTTCTCTATCTTTCATACACCTGTATCCCATGACTTTTCCTTGCCGTCGTTCTTCATATTTTAATTTTTCTACTCGCATTTTTCAGATCTGGACTGTATTTGTCTAGACTCTCGGTCGGAAAACACTGACACGGATAAATAAACAATCTGAAATAGCAGCCGGTCAAGATTCATTGCGTCGCTCGAGAAAGTCAAATGTATGCATGTAGGATCGTTATGAATACGTTCAAGACAGTAAGAAAAATCGCGCGCTGCCGTGCGGATAGTGTAGGAAATTTTGATATTTATATAAGCTACGTAATAAAGACTTTTAGAAAAGATGACCCGTCTCGCAATCAAATTTTCATATAAACGCACGCACGGATAACTGTTACCCTTCGAATAATCTCAAATTCGTTGTACATAAAAGCCTAATTTCCTCGAACTCTACAATAAATAAATCCTTTATCGACGAAGCCCATCGCCATAAATCGAAACGAAAGCACGCACGAAGATCGCTTATTCCAAGTCACCCCTCTAACCAACCCTCCAAAATCAAACGTAGCACGCAACTACTAAACTATATCACAACTAGAAGAAGGCACGAAAAAAAATTGCGACAGGGTGGACTACACCCGCTCGAAAATTACCTTCCCGTCAACTTTGAAGCATTTTCATGTCTCTCCTAGCCCGGAGAGCTTTATGTAAGCTCGGGCAAATGGAGCGCAAAGCTCTGATACAGACAGCCCCGAAAGTCGAGAGATACCGATCTCTCCAGGGCGGACTAGGAGAACGCACGAGATGCGACACGATAAAGAGACTAGATAATGTTCCGCCTTGATGCTCGGTCCAATATCCCAAGGGCTCCTGTGTCTTGCATCATTGATGGGCAAAATGCAGGGCGAAACCTTAACGACGACTCTGGAGCATCCCACGTCGTATACACACACGGAACCACTTCGTCAATATACAGCCTTGATCGCAGAGTTCTTTCACAAGGCACGGAAAGGTACTTTGCGCGCGATCTCCCGCCCTTTGGCCTCGGCGAAATTGAGTATTAATTTAGCGGAGGTACACAGGTGCGCACGTTGACACTGGCAATTATGGCGTTAATTATTCGCGCCGTGGCATTAGGCGCGTGTCACGTCGGACGGAGCCGACAAGGGCGCCTGCTGAAATTAATGTAAACCTACACTGCCAGATGTGTATGTATATAGAAGATGGTTTGTGTGTGCGGGTGGTGCTGCTGCTGCATGCGGTAGGTACACGCGTGCGATCCGATATATACGCGCGAGCGTAGACATCTAATTTGCCGCGGATCGAGTGTGTTGGGGTATTAGGTGTATATGTGAATGTAATTACTGTCTCGTCTTAGGCGAGGTGCTGCTAAGTATTTCGTCGATGTGGGAGTAGATGGTTTGATAGTTTAACGTGTGCTCTTTGATTTAGAGGATCGTTATCTTGTCTGTAGAACATCATATTAATTTTATAACATTTTTTAAAAGTTGGTGTAAATTTTATAAATACATAAGAGTAAAAAAATAAATAGTCACACAAGATAAACATTAACAATCGAAATTCTAATCTATCCAAAAATCTCTGCCGAATCAAAACGCTCGCTCTCACTCTCATAAATATTAAACAAAAACGATTACTAGCTCCTACCACCTGGAATTACGCATCGCGCACGAAGCAGCGAAATCGACCCCTCGATGAGCTATAGCGTCGCTACGGTCGCGAACCCGAAATTATCTTCAATTCGCCATTACGACGAAGTCCCTCTGCCATCAGATCGACGTCCAAGAGGCGCGCATTCCACATGCGGGATCGATGCCTTCTATATAACCGGCCATCCACCGGGCAATCATCCAAATGGAGGGACAAGTAATGTTGCCCTTCGCTGCACGCTGACCCCCTCTGTTTTTTCGGGGAAACTCTTAGAGAGGGGAAGTAGCTGACTTCTTTGAATATTGGATCGAGATATCGAAGCCGGCTGATAAAGAGTTAGATAAGTGTACGGCTACCTTCTGTGTTCCTGATCCACTCCTGCAAGCGATGTGGATATATCGTTTTTTATTTTCGAGTAACTTTTGGAAACTCGCTCCCCTTTACATTCTTTATCGGAAAGCCCCATATACCAATTTGACATAAACTTTGCAATTTGTGTACCGCTCGCGTATATACACCGAGTCTTACACCCCCAGACTCGCACCTACATCATCTTTCCCCTCCCATCTACCTATACTCTCGAAGAAAAGTATCGCGATTCAGCGCTACAAGGCCGTATCGTAGAATATCGCTGCGTCGATTTTAGAAAGCGCCGGGGGAAGCGAAATCGCGTCTTCTCCGGGCTGCATATACATATAATGCCCCCCTCGATTTATTCCGACGATTGCGCCGCCGCGGGGCTGTATTGCGCGCGCGGCTCGACAAGATAATAAAGACAAATCGAAAATCGATGACGCTTAATGTCCGTTCATTACTCCTACGACTTAACGAGGATCCCAGCGCAGGCGCCTTTTTATAGTGATCGCCGGGCTGCCGGGGAGTTTGCGAAAACGACGTGAATTGCAGTTTTGTTCGGGGTTTTTGTTGGCTGGCTTCTTTTTTTTTCAAGCTTGAGGCACTCGAATTAATTATCTTCTGCATATATTTGTATTGTTTTTGAGTGTCTATAATTAGCGAAATTTGTTGAAAAGGTTCTTCATTGCATCCAATAATACATTAACTTTCTTATAAACAAAACTACAAAAACTTTCCCAAATTACTATACCTTGCAACCTCAACCCAATACATAAACCAATCTAAAGCAATACCTTAACCACACTGAGTCAATTACTCAAAGAGCCACGAGGCGGCAGTTATCGAGCCGTGAAAATCAGAAAGGTTAAGTAAGAAAAAATCGGCGGCGGCGGCGGCGGCTACGATGCAATCGTCTAATGGAGCAAACGTCTGGCGCTCGCGCACGCGTATACACATTCGAAAACGCGCTATGTATGCGAAAGAGCCATTATATGCGTGCGCGCCTTCCTAATGGATTGCAAACAAAGACATGTACGCCGCCAGACGATAAGCCAAACGCGCCGGATCTACGTATATGCATTACCTTTGCCGTGGATATGAAAGGGGATAGAGCCACGATTTTATTGTATTTTTGACGCTTTAATCTTTGTTGCTGATGATGTTTTTTGGTTGGGTTGTTTGCTTGGATTAATGTTTAATAATAGGGGTACGAATTACTTCTTGGAAATTACTTTTTGATACACACATAATTAAGACGAACTTTATGGATCGTCATACGTATATACGGCTAATTTATGGAGGTACAAATGAGCCTCGCGCACAATATTTGAAGACCCGTTTTCCACGAACAAGTTATTCATTAGCCCACTTGTCGTCGGCATTTATTCCATAATAAAATGAATTTCGCCGCTAACGGCTCGACTTAACCAAAGCTGGATAAAAAATTAAATCTCATCGCTTCGCTCGTTTAAAGAGAAAAACGATCACCAAACGCGCACCCCATAAAAACCCGAATAACCCCGAGTCACCTCGAAGAATAAAAAAAACCAAGACACTCGTCCCTCGATCTCATTCCAAATTAAAAACAATTCGTCTCAATTATGCACGGAGAGAGAAGCCAGCTCGCGATCGCATTTTCATAATTGCGGAATATAAATAAGCTCGCTCCAGCGCGCGGGACCAATAAAATAAGATGTACAGGCGGACGAAGACGCGCGCCGTCGAAGGAAAATGGAGATGAGACACTCTCCCCTTCCTCTATCCTCGAAGCGGAATATCCGAATTTTTTTTCTTCTCTTTTTTTTTTAGGAGCCGCGCGCGCGTAATGGCTCGGGTCGTCGCGCATGCATAATCGGCGGACTACTGCCGGTGTTATGTATGTATATATATAGGATCGGCTCGCCGTGCGCTGGCATCATTATTCAAATCTGCAGAGCGGCCCGGTCCAAGTTTCCGAGGACGAGTAGTCTGCCCCTGCCGGATTCACTTCCGGCAAGTCGAATGGACTCTGTAATGCAACGGGGGAGCTGTACAGGTGCAGCGCGCGCGGATTTTCCAAAGAGCGCGAGTCTGGCTCCTTTGATGCTGGCCGCGCTTCTGCATGACAATGGATTTGTTTAATTCATGGGGGGTGGAAGGCTAATATAATAATTTTGCGGGGCTGGGTTTGTGAATTCTGGGTGAGTGATTTTGTTGGGTAATATGTGGGTCGGTGGAGCAACGTTTATTGATTTTAATGATTAATATGCTTGATGGTTTACTGGTGGGGTCGCGATGAGGGCATTAGCCGAGATATCGCATCAATCATCAGCTAAATAATTTGGGAGCTGGAATGATTATTAAATTATATTGTTTTCATAAGACTCATGCGTTAAACTTTTTAAACTAATAACGGAATAATAGCATATCAATCGAAAAACGTAACCCCGATAATACATTTCCTTAAACAAATCCATTATATCCTAACACCAAAATCAGACATTCAATTTATTTCTATTCCTTCCGCTCTCCAAACCCCCTCAAAACTCTCTCAAACTTCTCCCCCATTAAAATAACAGCCCGAAAATTCAAGACGACCCCCCCTGAAATTATCACCCGCAGAAATAATACATTCGAAAATTCCCCGACTACGCTCCGCTATAAATAAATTCAAATTCCGAAAGCCCTCCACGGGGCAGGCCGGGATTATGCGCGATTAATGGCAAGTCGTCCTAGTCCGCGCAATCTTCGAGCAAAACCAGAGCGCCGCCCGAGCAAGAAAGTCTCGAGCTTACGGCCCGTAGCCCGATTGCTTTGTCCCAAACTTCTTCCTACCCTTGGAATACGACGGAGAGAGAGGGGGGGATTTTGGCTATGGGTGATTGACGAGTTTCGCGATCGCGCAGACGGCTCGAACAGTGCGTTTTCGGTAAAAGTTATGCCTTTTTTTTAGAGCGATTAATCAAATGTTTGCGTTGCGTTTTTTGATTTATGGGGGGCTTTGGGCGAGGGGAAAATTGAGTTTGTTAAGTTTGATGTGACAATGATTACGCGGTTTGTTTTGATATTGGGGTTGTAAAAAAGGGAAATAAAAAAAAGCAATTTTGAGGAAGGTTATTTGTGGAAAGTAGTTAACGGTTGGGGATTTAACAACTGCCGCATAAAACATCTTTCAGTTGGCGATATGAAATTTTCTCGATATTCAGTATGGAGTTTGAAAATCGATTGTTATTCTATAGGTAACGCATAACTTTTTATGTATTATTGGCAATGACGTATGTAAGCTATGATTATATCAACGTAACGCGTTTCGTACATTATGCACTTTAATCGCAAATGTCGCACTATCGATCATTGAAAACATCAACTGCATCGTTATACACTATATACGTATATACCTAGCCCGGATAATGCATGTCATCCATAATTTACAGTAAGTACTTGAATACTTTATCAATCGATTAGTATATACATCGTTACTAATGTTATATACAATAGATTATCAGATAATACAATTTGGAAATAGAAAAATCTTTAATAATAATAATCGATAATTACAGTAAGCAAGTTTTGTTCTCAAGATTAATAATATAAAAAATTAATCAATGCAGAGCGCTTAAAGTTTAAACGCTCCAAGCAATTAGATAAAAGCCAATCAAAGCATAATTCCACCAACAGCGCCTCAATTATGAATCAATGTTCCCGATTACCGCTAAAAGAAATCCTCTGGTCGCCGGCCTACAATCCCCGCCAATCAACGTAAAAGGTTCTCATCTTTGTTACATTTTCACACGTCCACGCCAGATGAAATTCGCTGTATCAAATAAAAAGGTTTTATTATCCCATGCCGTATATCCAATTATCCCCACTCAGCCAAGCTCCACATTAAACGGGGCGCAAAGAAAGCGTGAAACCTCGTCAGCATCGCTCATCCCAACTACACACACAGTTCGGTAAACGTGCGAAAATCGGCGCAAAGCAAAAGCTCTCCCCCTCGTACAATTACTTTTACTTTTCAATGCTCTCTTACTCTCGCTCTGTCAGCATATCTCGATGTGTATCATCATCGTCCGAGCGTACACGTAAATGTCTTTGAAGCCGCACGTCCATTGAGGAGAGCGCGCAGCATCTTAGCAGGTCTCGGGCTCGTCTGGTTTCGCGTGCGCGAGCGACGGCTTCCGCTAATTAGGGCTAGTATAGAGTGCGTGCGCGCGCGCGCCAAGATTGAAAGCAGAAGCAAACCGCGAGGCCCGTTTCCCACGGGATACGCCTTACATATGAGATTTTTGCCTCTTCTCCCTTGCTCTTTCTCTCTCTCTTTCTCTCTCTCTCTCTCTCTCTGTGTACATACTTTTTTCACTGCTGCCGATGAACTCGTGGAATTTTTGAGATTATTGGGACAGGTAAGTGTATGCACGGTGGGATCGAGAGCCGGGTGACCCGCCGTGGCGGATGTAGAATAATGTGTTTTTGGGTTTTGATTTTTCTTTTCAGTAGTTTCTGGGAAGCTTCCTTTGTTGGTTGATTGCTTTGAAATTAAGAGGGGGGTTGTGTTATTAATAATATGGTATTAAAACAGCATTTTTAAAAATGAAATATTAAATTTCATTGTTAGACACAATTGTGGAATAACATAAATTATATTGTTGAAATAATTAAATTTATTTAATTGCATTTGAAACATTTCATTACATTTTCAGCAGAAACCTTAATTAAAAATTTTAATTAACTGTTATAAATTAAAACAATAGATGAATTTTCACTCTTAAAGATCATATTAAATTTCAAACTCATCCCACAATTCCTCCACAACTCAGATTATTAATTGCCTTTAATTCTCATTAACTTATCCAATGTAAAATCCGCCGGTCTCCACAAAAATTAAAGAGCAAGACACACCGCAGTCAGTTCATAATTAAACTGTTAAAATTATCAAAACAATCAGATCGAGCCAACCTTCCAATTTACACCCGAGGCAGCTGGCCTTGCATCTCGTCGCACTTAAGCGACATAGTGATGAGCGCGATAAAGTAGCCCACGCGCACGCAGAGTGAGTCACGCTGACGGAGTCGTCTTACGCTGTGGGTCAGTCGCATGCGGCCTTTTTATCGCACGTGTACGGCGCTCGATCTACATTTAATTATATCAGCGGCACTTTTGGAGTTAATAATGAAAGGTTATTTTTGGGATAGAATTAGTGTTTGTTTTGATGTTAATTAAGGATAATATTGACTTGAACATATCGTTTTATTTCGTTAAATATAAGTGACGATCTTACTGAAGTTTATTTGATTAAAAACTTATAATAACGAAACGTATCACCACTTTGGTAAACTATTCATAAACCAATCCCAAAACAATCTCTGCCATCAAGCGATAATCTTAAAAACTCTATTAATTAAACTTTCCAGACACTTTGGACTATCCCTCGCCGTCAATTTAACGGACGATTAACTCCAGTCTATATACTCCCCAACTCTCCGCTCATACGCACTCTGCAAAAAGCACAGCCCTCTCACCCCAGCGCCACATATATAACTCCTGTGTTTTCAGCGACGCCTCCGCTCATGAATAATTTAAGGCCGCGCGGAAAACTTATCTTTCCCAGCCGGAGTGCGACTTTTCTCCAGCCGGCCCTCGATTTCTCTCTTTCCGCACTGCTCTTTCTTTTTGCGCTGGTTTCGGAAAAAAAAGCCTTTTAATTTCATTAAGCACCGAAGCGCGCGCGCGGGAAAATTCAATCGATGGGAACGATGTCGGCTGCAGGCGGCAAGGGGAAAAAGGGAGAGAGCCGCAAGCGAATTTTGCACAAAGGGAGGGCTGAAATTGCGCGAGGAGGAAGCGGCGCTTCGATAAAAGAAGAGAAAGAGCGAGTCTTGTTAATGTAATTGGCCGGCTCGCGAAATCTGGCTCGTTAGTTTTTACGCGGCCTCCTCCGCGTTTTCGCGCGGTTTGAAAATCGAACTGTAAGTGCGCCGATTCAAAGGCGTTTTTCGGTTGGTGCGATTGTTTCTGCGGAGTTGTGGAATAGGTATGAATGAAGCTGCGAGTTAAGCACATTGATGAAACGAATTTTTTCGTAGTGAATTTATTTCTACTCGTTATGATAAAGCTGTGTACTATGCACGCTGCAGAAAATAAAGCCAAAGATAAAACATATTTTTCAACCCCGCATGCACTGAGCGACAAATGAAATAATAAACAATGGGCATCAACGCGAATACGGAACGCTTTTCTATATACACAAGTACACACGCGTACAAAGGAAGTCACCGCACGAGTCTTGACAGTCGGCGCAGTTTCCTTTTCCCCCCCGTCGTTCGATACACAAATAAAAGTTCGCGGAAAAAGGGAAGATTGACCTACATATAGAAAAATGCTTTGCTCTCTGTCGCCGCGTGTCTTCTCTTTATGCTCTCATCCATAAAAAAAGCCCCGCGGCGGCGCGAAAGTCGCTTTTGTCCCGCCGCGTTTTATATTTCGCGCGATCGCGCGGCTTGACAGTTTTTCGCTTCGACTCTGAGCGCGCGCGCAACTAGGCGATAATAAAAAAAAAAAGAATCGGTGTCGCGAGCGTTTATTTACGCAAAAAAGAGGCCGACATTCGTCGAACGCGCGCGCTTCGCAAATTTCGCTTTTGTATTTCGCGCGCAGGCGGAAGTGTCCCTATTATGTCGGGGGAGAGTGCAGAGAAGCATCGGAGCTTTCGTGTTTATAGTTCCCCGCTTTTTTTTCCGGCGCTTTAGTAGATTTTCTCTATCGCTCCGCTAAATGAATTTTATGCAAAACGCCAGTTTCACGGCGCAGCGGGCTACAAGTACGTAATTTCGAGCCGAGTACTCACCCTGCATGAAGGAACATGTAAAAGGCGAACCTCCAGAGTTCGAGCCTTTTGTCTGGTCGGTAGATGAAGACGCTGTCGATGGGGACCGGCCCCGAAGGGTTGATCTTGCCCTTGGCGACAGTGTAGTACGTGAAGAAGCCCAGCTGTAACAAAGGATTAAAAGTTGTAGTTAATTTGAATTTTATTTTATTTTTTAAATTTAATGAGGAAAGTGCGACGACAGTCAGAAATTATTAAAACAAAACCTATGTGTTCCTTTAAAAAGGAGGACTTTTTTCGAGATTTTATGCTAGGCGTCATAACGTATAATAGACCGTTTTGTGTGCAATAGCGAATACAGCGCGAAAATTCTATTTCACCGATGGCTGCACTCAAAGTGCCATCGTAGAATATTGCGTCATACACGTTCGATAAAATAAAAATTAATAAGAATTTAAATGAACTATCATACCGGCAACTGCAGTTCTGAAATTGAATGTTTCATTTTGTTTTTATTACAGTTTTTCAGTTTAATGACTCGCGTGGTAACATTAATGAAATAAAGTTTCCCCGCATGTGAAAAATCGATTTGAAAAAAGAAAGTCAATTCGTGCAGTGGCGCTTTCTGTTGCGGAAGGGGTTTACATCAACAACCTGTTGATGCACGAACTTTTCATATCGGTCTGTAAGAAGTTCAGTATTTTTTGCATCGTTTTAACGAACCATTACTGCTTAACTTTTCTTCACAAAGGCAAGACTCTGTTAACAATTGAGAACTCCGTTCACATAAATATTCACAAAACCTAGTTAAAAAGTGTTTAAAATATAAGCCTTAATTATAATACAGTAGTAGACTTCTTTACTCAAGTAAGCCGAATACTTTTAATTCATCGCGTAAATACCGCTCTCCACTTTAATAGCTGCAATTTGATAATGCGACGCAATAAGGGAACTATTCTCCTCCGCGCGCAGTATATATAATAAACATAATAGCCCGGAGTAAGCTTACGTACACAGTTGCGCTGCCGCGCAAATGGAAGGGCAAAGCTATGCGAGGGTTGCGAGAAAGGCTAGAGACGCGCTCTCTCGGCGCGCATATAAATCAACGGACGCGCGCAATATCGCGCCTCTTCGTGATGTCAGCGAATATACAGAGAGGACGCGCGCAAAAGCCGATTTGCTAAGAATTAATGTAAAAGAGGAGAGCGGAGGAGGATAGGAAAAATGGAGTTGGCGATGCAAATTATTTGTTTGGGATTATATGGCGTGTGTGTATTTTTTCTTTGGGTTTTATTTCATTTTTTTTATTGGAATGGGAAAGATTTTTTGGAAAACACTATAAATCGTTTAGTTTTAGCACGTATACATGTCGCGCAAAAAGCAAACTTTTGTGCGCCCCGAATTTTTCGTATTTTTAAAAGACTTTAAATGCAAAAGGTTTGGAAAGTTTTACGAATGGATTTTGACGGTGCAGTTCGTTTCACGGCAAACATTTTAAACGTGTATGCGTCATTATAAATACACTTGAATTTGTTATTCTTGAATAAAATAAGGGATTTTTTTGTGCGGTGAATTTTAAAAATACGTTCGCGTAATGCCAAACATTTTGCTTTTGTTAAACTTCGAATTCAGACGGAAAGTTTGGGATTTATTTTCCGACGAGTTCAAAGCATTTTTAGAATTGTAAATTCAAAACACTGCGGAGCGTCGGCGCATTTTATTTGTTTCGGAAACAGATTCAGCAAGCTTCATACCAAAAGTATATCGTAAAGCAAAATTTTTGAAAAGCAGCAAAGACGAATTGTCGAACGTTTGCGAACTGAAGCGAAGGTTACACTTCATGTAAATTTGGAGTACATACCTCTGCTTCCAATATCATCAAATGTACATGAAGAGTATGTGCCTGTTTATTATTAATATATTCTCGTTGGTCGTAAGCGAGAATTCACGGAGATCCATCGACACCGATATGACTTTTCGACCTTGTCTGTTTGATTTTATCTTTTTTTATTTTTATTCCGTTTTAATCAACGATCGGTGCGAACCTAGCTCTCGATTTTTACCACTTGATTCGTAATTATTTTTTCGCTCTTTTTATCTGCACCCGTGTAAATTGCACCGCTGAAATTTCAATTTCTAACGGTTCGAATTTCCAATTTCAAGCAATAATTGAAACTTTATTTTTTCTGTCATACGCAATAATATTGTTTTACATAGTCACAGAACCAATAAAAAAAATATTGATTAATTAATTCAATTTTAGTGTTCCCGAAACTCTTTCACTTCCTTAATCAACCATAAAAGCCCTGCATTTTTGTCCAACTTTATTATCGTGCGTCAGCGATCGCGAAAGAATCAGTGCGCTTTCAATAATAAAATCGTGCAGCGAGCGGTGAAACAGATCGACGGCGACACATTCTATAAACGGCAATCCGTGTGTACACGCGGTGCTGGCTAACGAACCGGCTAAATCCCGCTTGGTTCACCATCGGCTGGTCCGTTTGTCGCAACGGCGGCGATTTTCGCGCCTCGTTGTTGCGCACTTTGTTCTACACGAGAATGAATCGGTCTGATCTCTAGTGAATTAGAGGCGATGGAGTGTTTTTTTTGGAATTGAGTAAGTTGGGCATTTGCGTTTGGGGAGTTGTTATAGTGTTTTGGCGATTTGCAAGAGATTTTTGATGTATGTTTAGAATTTATTATGAATTTTATAAAATGATTATTGATTTGTTGTATTGGGAGAAAAGATTATTAAATCCATTTTTTAATGACGCAGTCTTATTAGTTTATTTGTTTATTTATCTTAAAAATACAAAAGTTGTCCTTAATGCTATATAGGAGGAATGTGAATTTAATTTATATTAAATAGTATTTTCATACAAAACACTCGTGTATTTTGCAGAAATTCACGTGTAATTTATATGGAAATTCCATTTCCATCTATCGAAATAAAAAAAAATATTTAAAGTTACGGTACTAAAATCAAAGGAATCCGTACCAAAATGTTTGATTTTCAAACACAGAGCTTCTTCAAATGCCATCGATACTCTCCCAATTTGAAACGAATTATTCTTATTACAATACACATATGACTTCCCCAGAATTTCGTATCGGCAAAACCAACTGCAACCCGAATTCTTTTTATCCCCACGCCCGCTGCAGCGACCCTTTAAACAGAATGGAATTCAAAGAATCTGATTCTCAAAAAAGCCTCTTTCACAAGCCAAATTAAGCCTCACCCACGCAACAGAAACACGAAAAAAAATCAACCATTAATCCAATTACAAATTCCCTACCCTCCGCAGCCATCCCAGCAACATCCACCTAAAAAGCTGCCTCCCGAACGCTCGCGGGACGCATAAATCTCCCTGCGCGCGATCGTAAACCAGGTATCGCTCCCCTAGAATTGCATCGTTTGCACAGGGGCGGGCAAACGCGGGCCAGAAAAGGCGACAATGCTCTCGTGCCGTAGACGGCAAATGGCCGCGCACGCATCGGGTATGCAAAGGGTGAAACGGCGGGAGGGAAAAAGTGAGAGAGCCATCTCCCTGAGGGACGCTGTGTTTTGCTGTGGAGAGAGAAAGAAAGAGGTGAGCTGCACGCGCGAGGTGGAAAATAAGATTCTTTGTGTATATCGGGTACTTTTGTTGCCGACATAAACATTACGGCCGTGCGCGATTGGAAATGCATTTGCGCGTTGGAGGGAAAGCGTAAGGCGGGTTGTTAGTTTTCTGTTGCTGGGAGTGATTGAGATGGATTGCATTTTTCTCCTTCGAGTGAATTGTTTTCTTATTTTTCGTTTGCTTTGTCGACTTATGCGTGAATAGTAGTCCAGACTACAATTTATAGATTGTAAACAAAAAGAAAAAACCAAAACAAACAAAAGGATACGATCCACAGCGTCATCAGAGTCGGGGGAGGGAACCGAACCCGGTCATCGCGCGAAATTACAAATTAACGTTTACAGCGATATAAAAGCGAACAATCCGACGTAACCGCAAGGTACATTATCGGCTACCATTAGCGCTCGAGCACGAGGCGCTTCATGAATTATTAAACATTTTCCATTTTGCGTGCGCGCGCGCGCGCGACATCGCGATCTGCAGCCTATAGTCCGGACCGCGCCGCGATATATTTAGGTACATAACAAGCAGGCCCATAAATTATTTCCAATTTTCGCTGCTCGCCCGGGCTTTCGGTTGAATAAAATTCGCCGCCGGCTGCTAGGCTGTAGCTCCTAGCTGTTTAGTGTTCTGGCTGCGTGGAGGAAGAAGTAGGAGAGTGCTTGAGAAATGCTCTTTCGGGGGGATATGGGGCAATTATGAGTCTTGCAAGATGCAGTCGTCGCGCGATTAGCGGATTCTGGTGAGATGCCTTTTACTTGGTTTGTTCGCGCAAATGTAGTGGGTGGGGCTTTAGGCTATGCGGAGCTTTCTTCGGTTGAATTATGTAAGGGCGAACAACAATGCGGGGTAGCTGTGTAATTGTTGCATTATGCACACTTTGCCAGATTTTGCGGCAAAGAGAAGGCTTACTCGGAGTGAAGTATGAAGTGACTAAGGTAAATATTAGCCGCAAAGTCTACTCGTAATCTCTGGATTTTATTGCGATTGGTTTATTACTGGACACTTAATCGACACAACTTAATCAACTTTGTGAGTCACTGAATGGCCCATTTCTTTTCCTTCCAAATACTCTCACCCTTACACTCGACACTCAGCTCGACTCCAATCTCGTCCCCTTCTACCCAATTAAATTCAAAAACTAAAGTTAATAAATAATCACGCGCACATTACGCCGGTAAATCAGCCGGTTACAAGAAAACTAGACCCGCCGCGCCTTATTCACAGCCGGGCCAAGTACTTTTCGCCAATTAATCTCAATCGCTCGGGCCCCCAGAGCGCCGCTTAATCCCCGGCGCAAAAACTTTTGCTTCTCCCCGAGCTCTCGCTTCTTCGACACTTCTGAGCGCGTCGACTCCTATATATATCGCTCCCGCTCCATGTTCGCACCTATACAAGCCTCAACTATATGCTCTCTTCTCAAGCTGCTACTCCGGAATTCCCCGGAGCTTTCGGACGATTTCGCTTCGTTATAACGCCAGGCGCATTGCGTATATAATCAATTTCTATTTCTTAAACGTGAATTTTAATAGATGCGTACGTGTATAAAAACGGAAATCGATCCGATATACGCATAGGGAAAATAAAAGCTGCTTAAACGACACCGACGCAACAAGCATCGGCGTAGATACCAGCCGTTCTTTTTACGAGGCCGCGTAACAATGTTATTCTTACACAAAATCGCCGCTAACGTTACTGCCCGGCCGTGTCGTTTTCCTTCGCGTTATCGTCCCCCACCTCGCTCTTCATCAGAAACAGCCGCGCTCGGCGCCGCTGCGGGGAAAATAAAGACGCTCGCCGCGAGCGATCGAGCGCGGATAACGACGAATCGTAACCGTTTCTCTCTTCTCGCGTCCTCCCCGCCGTCATAACGGATGTAGAGAGGGGATAGACATCGAAGAAGGAGGATTTAGCGGGGGTGGCTTGCCCGGTGAGAGTTTATTGTTTGCGCTGGATTATTTTAACGGAATTATTTTCAGTTTAGAAAGGCGAGTTTATTATCCGCGCGCGTCTTTATCGTACTTATTTTCGATTGTTTGTTGACGCTCCGCCGCGCTGTTATTACCCGGCTTTATGCAGCGGAGAGTAGTGCAAGGAATTTTTATCGAGAAAAGAATTGCCGATACGAGAGACGCTTTGTTTCCGCGAGGAGAAGTCGATTTTTATTTTAAACTTTATTTATTTACCGCGCGGCAATACTTCCCAAAGCTCGCCCGTATATACACTGATATTTCTTGATTTATCGACTCTGCTGGCCCTCGCAGAGCTTTACAACTTACACAGTGCGCGCTCGGCTCGATAAAGCTTCGATTCTCCCATAACAGCATTCCGCGCGGCAATTCGCTGACTCGGCGGAAATTTTTCCGCCGATCGTGGAAATGCCCGTATACGCATGTAAAAAAACGAAGGTGATTGGGAAGAAAAGCGCGGGGGGAAATAGCCTACCGCTGCAGTAGTAGGAACTTTTTTTTTTTTTGAAGCCGGGATCATTCGATAGGTCGGAGGCTGAGCAAGCGATAACGTTGTTAGCTATGCAAATTAAAGGCGCTCGAAGTCGAGCAGACGGGATGAACTTCCGGCCGAGTTTTAGACGCGCGCCGAGGAAAAAAGTTGAGAGTCTAGTGGAGTGTTGAGATGCGCGCGAAAGGTAGATGATAAGGCGGGGAAATGAAGGCGCGTACAATGCGAGGAATTCAGTTTAGTTGAGGGGGAAATGAATGTTGCCGCTTTTTATTTTAAAGCTTGTTTTATTCTTTTTTAAGGAGAGGATGTTCGGCAAGGAAAGTTTTATTTCAATAAAAGCGCGAAATAAAAGCTATTTTGGTTTAAAGGGGAATTGAGAGGTTACTTTCGACAATCGGAATAATTTACGTATGCATGTTGTGATGTGATGTTACATTGTCTTATCAAAACTTCAACAAAGACAGCAAGTGCGCGAGATTACTTATTATTAAATGAAAAATGTACTTAACGCAACAAAGTTTCCCCGCGAACTAGGTCAGCTGTAAGTGATTTTATTTTCCTTACATTTAAGCTCGAAACTTCGTCATAAAATATTTACATAATACAGATGAATTCCTCTTTGACCGTAAAGAAAATGAGAGAATCGCAAACGAGGGAGAGAGCCGGCGCGCTTCAAGTGCAAAGGAGGGACGAGTCAAATTTTAGGTTTGTCGTAAAGAAGTGAAAATAAGCGCGCGAATGATAAAAATTTGATTAATAAAAGAAAAATCGCGAGTGCGAGCTGGCTCGCAGACGAAGAGGGAGAAAAAAACGCGGAGATGAAGTTGGAAGCGCGCGACTCGTGCGGCAGAGACGTGGAATACATTGATAAAAATTTAAAAAGAGCGCAAGTAAAAGAAATGAAGCGCACTTTCTCGCGGCTCGCGAGAATAATTTAGTGCGAGCTCTCGCGCGCTCTGAGACACGCGGGCCTTATTAAAGATGAATTTTCCGGAAAGAGGAATCATCGTCGAGGAGCCGAGGAAAAAGTGCATCATCCTCTTATCGCAGCTTTACATTTTTCTTCTCTTACATACTTTGTATATGCTTCGGATATGGAGAACAATGTAGTACCTTCAATTTTGTATATATACGCGCCTCGATCTTCCGAACATGAAACTTCGCTTTTCCTCGAGCCGGGTATGATCCGCTTTATTAACGTCAATAATGCTCGTAACGTGAATTTTGTATATTTGAATTTGAAAATTCAGAAAGTATAGATTTTTTGAGTATTGAAAGGGTGTATTAGTGAAGTAGTTCTTTAATAAAATGCATGACTCTCGAGAAGAAAAGGAAAATTCGATGAATGGTATTAGGTGCTCTATGCTCAATACACTTCAAGTAGTTCAAGTCAGTCATCTGTCAGACACGATACTATATTACTAACACAATAAGTTCCAAATATCAAGGGATAACCTTTTCATTAGTAACCTTCCACTGCCTAAAGTTCACATCTAACACACGACACATATCCCAAAATAAAGAATCTTCCACACCACCGTAACACGCGACAATCCAGGACACTAACGCAATAACTCATCAAATTCCACTTTTCCAATCGCGGCATTGAAAACGCGGACTAAATAATCGCATCACAAAGACGACCGATCCGCAGCGCGCGACGAGCTCATCTGCCGGCGGGCGCGGACAAAAGAAAGCAATTAAAGCAAATGGAGCGAACAAATTTGACGCGCCCGGCGTACACACAATAGCCGCGCGCGCGAGCGCGTGAGTTATTATTATAAATTTGCATTGATCAAAGGGGAACAAAACCGTCATTAACAAAGTGCGCGCCGATCGGTAGTTCGATTTTCGCGCGCAGGCGAGCCCCCCACCCGTGAATTATCGCCGGCGTTCCGCGCTTGGATAATAAACGATCGCTTTAATCGGCCGGCGAGAGCTGCTGGCTTCCTTTCCCCGCGAATTCCCGTGATTATTCGGATATATACAGAGCGACGTTGGCGCGTTCGCTCGAAACAATGAGAATTATGAAATCTTCCCGGGGACTACTGTTGCGCGCGCTCGGTAAAAATGCGAACCTTTTAGAATCGCGGGGGCTTGAGATAATTCCCCGGGGTGAAGAAGGTATATTTCGCGCGAAATTTTTTTGTCGAAAAAGTAGGTCGTCGTGTATGCGCGCAAACAGCGGCCGCGTAATTTTCATTAAAGCTCCTTCATTGTGAGGAAAGCGACGTTTTACCGATTAATTCCCGCGGACAGCCGGTTTTTCGCGCTCGCGCGCAAAACAATCCTCGCGCGACAATGCCGACGTATAATTGAATTTACGAGCCGGACGTCGAAACGATTAACGATTCTCGAGCGCGAGCTGCGACGGGCAGCGAAGCGGCCTGTACACGGAATAAGAGCTGGGGGGGCTACGAGTCAGCAGGTTACCGCCTGTGGAGAGGGAACTGGGCCAAACAATGAGAGCCGGTTAAGCCCCGTGTCCCTTGTAAATTCGACTGCCGCGCGCAAGTTTGTCGCAGTTGCTCTTGCCTTCCCTTCTGCTGCCAGTCGTCCGGCGAGCGGGCCAACTTTGCGAATCTCACCGCCCCCGCGTTATTATGACGACGACGACGACGACACGGTCTAATCTTGCGAGCGCGCGGGGCCGTTTTCGAGAAAAGTTGGAGGGCCCGCCGGCGGCGGTTCCGGGGACATGCGCATGTGTGCGATGGAGTTTTTGAAGTGGCCATTGTTCGCCCCGAGAGGAGAGCTCTCTGGGTTTGGGAATTTATTGCAGTTTTACGCTGGGATGGGTAAGGGGGCGGGATTAATGTCGAACTTTGGAGTAGGAGTATGCATGGTATTTTGTTGGGAATTATGAGGGTATTATGTAATCTCGTGGTTGGGCAATTTTGGGTTCGGGAGCGTCGCTGGTTAATGGAGTGGGTCGGTTGTACTTTTTAAAAAGAGGTTCTAGACGTGACTGCTGTCACTTTATTCTTGTATTTGCTCTTTAGTCGTCACATTGTTAATCTGTTGTTAAAAAAATTTTAATCTTTTGGAGGTTCCACTCTGTACAATTCGATTGAAATATACATTCAAAACTTTAGTTAAAAGAAGAATTAATAAATGTAAAAATATTTAGAGTAATATTTTTAATTTGATATAATAATACTGGATTAGCCAGATATGACAATTTCTTCATTTAAAACTTTTTTATCCCTCACGTGATAAATGCTATTTACTAGGTAGATACGTTCCCCGGCACTTTACTTGCTCTATTCATGCGACCGTAACAGTAAAAAAGAATGAAATGTAAATTTAATTGATAAATTGCAGACCTAATCAATTACAACTGTCGCGATATTACACGATTTATACAAAGCAGGCACACCTTCGGACGCCTCACCTGCTTTATTAGCCTGGCTGGATTTAGATGCGCTCGCGATAGCAAGAAAAATGTCGGATGTATATACCTAGCGGTATAATTTCATTTTGATTTACGTTGCGCACGAACGATTTAGATTGCCGCCTAGCGACCGTTTCTAGCCTTCTAAAACAGCAAAAAAAAACGAACCCTAAGAACATAAGTAAATTACACGGTAAACCGACACTGGAATTAGCAGTCGATGCATTATCGCAGTTTCAAATGCACATTAATCACAGCAACTCCACTTCTCATTCTCAAAATCCCATCTTTACAAATAACCTCTCAAAAACCCCTCGCTAATCGTAATATCGCGAGATAAATAAATACAGCTTCCGCGTCGTTCATAAGCCGCTTAAACAGCCCTCCCTAAAGGACCTAAGGACAAACGTGCGCAGCCAAGCGGCGCGTTATTTTGAACCACGGCAATACCTCGGCCTGCGCGCGCGGAAATTCTCATTTCGCGGCGGAGAAAAGTTAATATCGCCGCGCCTGCGACGATTTATACGAAACAATATAGAGGAGAGGAAGCGTTTTCACTTCGGCCCCGAATTTTTCGGAAACCGAAACTGCACGAAGGAAAATCGAGCGACGAGGCAGGCGCGCACGTATATACCGAGAGAGTCTGGATGAAAGAAAGGAGAGGGCGGAGGGAGGCGAAATTTACTACGGTCGAGGAGTCGGCCAAGATTGGGACGACGACGACGCGTACGCTTTTCGAGGTTGGGGGGCGAAAAGGAATGGAATTGCCGGACGAGTTTAGTTAACCGATCTCGAGCGCTGCCGTACGAGACGACGGCAATGTCTGGTGCGGCTTTTTTTTTATTCTGGGGGAGAGGGTGAGAAGGTTTTGGCAATTTTAATTTGTAGGAAGAGGTTTGGAAGGTGAGGTTGATGGAATGATGTTCAGTTTTCGTTAATTTGTTTGATGTGATTGATTTTTTTAATTTAAACAACTGGTATTTTGTTAGTGGAAACGTATGTTCTAGTTTGTGGAAGAGCGTTTCGATTTTGCTTAGGCTTCTGTTTTTCATTCTTCTACTAGAAAACAGAATGAAAAAGTAAATTGCACGCTGTATTTTGCATTCTTGCAAAGGTAGGTATATTTGCAAAACATGCACTCCACTTCAAGAGCAAACAAACTGTTAACAAAAAAACTTGTTCTTCAAATTCAAAACAAATTCGAAACGAGTGTAACAGAGTTATTGGTAAAAACAAAATCATTTACTATGCGCTACGAAAAAATATCGCTTACCGATACAAAAAACCTCTCTTTTGGAAAAAAACAAACGATGCCCCTTTCGTGCAACTACAATGGAACTTGCTCCATCGTCTCTTCCGACTCTTCGCGTGGTGAAAAAAAATATAGTTTCATCAAAATGGTCTGTACTTTAAATATATACAACGAAACCCGTTTGTTGCTACTCTAGATATTTTAGAACTACACCAAAAATTACTTGCAATATGTATAAATGTAAACTTAAAGAAACGGATGATTTACAGATTGATATATCATAATACGTTTACGCCTAAAGCTGTAGAAGCCGAGACTTACAAATGAGACAATTAATATAACCACTAACAAAAATGAGCAGCACTTTCACTAATGAAAATTTTGCATATACCTTGAAAACTGCAACGCGTGCTATTGTACGTCCGAAAAGAAAAGGATGATTTTCGAAAAAAGGTTGCGCTTTATGAGATGACATAATGCAGGACGAGAATGAAAAAAGATACAATAAAGAAAATGCATATTACAAGTATTTCTCCGTCTCCGGCAAAAAAATTCCGGAACATTTCGGAGTCGCAATCATATTGCATTGTCGACGAGAATGAAGATGAAGATGGTCATAATCCGGGTATATTACTTTTACGGCGTAGGATAAATCTCACGCCCAGATATCACAATATCCTTTATACAAAACATTCACATCACCAACCGTTCCACTTTAACCCGGAACAAAACCCAAAAAATCTCAGTCGATATAATTTCATTTCTACAACTAGACGAGCATTAAAAAGCGTCAAACAAGCAGATAACCCAGGAAGGAAGGAAGCCAGCCATCTCCTAAAATTGCAGGGCGGCGCTAGGGTAATCCCGACGCGTGTATTCGCATCCGCGCCTCGTGTTTTATTTTTTTACGGCCGCGGATGTCGCGCCATTTATTGCCGCTTCCCTACGTGCCGCGGCGGTCTGCGAATGCCGAGCGAGCTGCGAGTCGTAAAGAGGACAGCTCTGGTGTCTTGTCTTTCTTGTCGAGCTTTTTCGAATTTCCCGGGCTGAGAGGGTGAATACTCAGCTTGGCTAGTTGAGTATATGGGGAGAATGAGGGTTAGCAATGTTTCGATGCTGAGACGAGCTTTAGATGCTTAAGTTTATTTATTATAAAATTTAATACGCATGAATGTAAAAAATAATAATAACTTTAATTAATTCGTCTGCATAATCAATTACCGCAGCAGCTCGCACGCAACCAATCGCTCAAAAATATCAATCCGACCTCGAGTCTCTAGAAAAAAAAAAGCATAAAACGCACAACTTCACACGCGCGACTTGCCCTAGACGCCAAGCGTATATCTCGCAATTCTCGTTCCCTGCACGCGCGTCACACCTGCAGCGATCGCAGGCGCAGAAAAGTGAATTTTCCCGGCAACGCGAGCGTATACATACGCACCTCCGCTGCATGCACGTGTAATTTGCGATACCCCGACGAGATACGTAATTAAGGCGGCGCAGGTGGAATTCGCGGAAGGCTGAAAACGGCTAAGTGGATTTATACATATATACATACGTCGGCGGCGGCGACGCTGGCTATCGCGACGAAAATCGCGCTGCGTATGGAGCAACGACCCGACTTCCCTTTCTTTCTCTGTCTTCGAGCAATCTAAAAATGTGTATATATATACATACATGAAGGAGAGAGAGAGAGAGAGCGGGAAACGGCAGTCGGACACGCGACGGGACCCCCCCGCGTGCGCTTGGTAGATTCTTTGAAGGCAAGCGCGACGACGACTTTGACGTGCCATTGTGCTGTGCGTGCGCGTTTCTGTATAAGAGAGGATGTCTGAGCGATGATCGCTGCGCGCGAGGGTGCGTTGACTTGTAAACGACTCGTCGAGCTGGGGAGCTTGCGAGGTGGATTGAATTTTTATTAGAGATTCGGGCCCAGCGCTGCGTGACGCACGAGAGCTTTGCTTTTTTAATTAGGAGACGAGGAGACGGCTGGGAGGGGCTGGCTTTAAGATTCACTTGGGAGGGTATTTTCTGATTGATGCTTTGTTTAATATTAGATTTGGGAGGGCGAATGTAAATCGTGCTGTTTGACGTCTTTCTTGGAGTTGGAGGCTCGGGTATTGTTCTTTTTGGAATTGATAAATTTGAAGCTTTATTGAGGGGCAGGGAGAGATGTCGATAGAAAGTTTATCGTTTGATTAATAAGCTGGCTTAACTATAAATCTGGGCATCGTAAGGGAAATTAGAAAAATCTTTAAAAGGTTTTGACTATAGAAAGTTGAGAAAGAAGTTCCAAAGGAGCCTTTAAATTTTCTGATCAAACCATTAGTCAAATGCGAAACTTCAAAAACTTTGCTTCCGATCATAAATATTGAATTTTCGCAAAGATATAGAAAAACTATTATAAAAATGTGGAAATATTTCACGATTAAAGTTTCATGGTCGCACATAATTCAAAAATTATAATAAAATTACTAGTCATTAACTTTTACACGTAATAAACTTCTATTAATGACACTTATGTAATTATATCGTATAACTATTATAATATCCTATAAAAAAATTATTAAATTTCTATTACAGGCACAAACGACCATTAAACAACAAAACATCAAATGAATGTAGAGCATCAAAGTAATTAGGGTCACAGCCTTCATTACCTAATTAATGCGTAAACAGCAAAACTACAAAGTCATCTCTACTCCCAACAATCTATACACACGATCCAATCGTTGCTAATCTTCCACAACTCCCCCAACTCCCCAAAAAAAATCCAGCAAGCGCTTCAGTCTATTCCCCCCCAAAAAAAAGAAAGACTAGATCCAGCCGCTAAGGGAATCGTCTAAATGGAAAAGAAACGGGGACAGATAACGCGAAATCGGGCGCGACAGCAAATTGAAGCACAATACACGCAGAGGAGAAAGAGAGGAGGTAGTAGGGACACGAGAGCGAGCCAGCCAGTCCTTGGCCCAGATGCTATTACCGATATTTCGAGAGAGAGGGACGCGCGCGTGCGGGTAGAAAGGGGTGCGCGTATATATTTTTCCGCCCCTCTTTGCCGAAAATCCAGCGCGGAATTAGTCCGGGGGGGCGGAGGTGGACTGGCGCCGAGAAAAAGGGAGGAAATTGCATTCGTTCGATTTCGACTTTGCGAATATATACCGTGGCTCTATGTGTGTATATCTGTAAGGCCGAAAGATATAGAGCGGATACGATTCTCTGATGTAATTTTCCGGAGGGGGGCTTAGACGCGTGTACGCGCGTGTATATATGTGTGCGGAGGGAGAGATGCGATCGGTCGTTCCGATCGCTTTATTTTAATGCGATGCTGCGCGCTCTTCTTCCTTTTTCCGATTCGCCACTCTCTCTCTCTTTTTTTTCCGTCTGATGCGACTAGATTGAATGCATAGATTCTTGGGAGCCTCGCTCACTTTTCCCTCTGGGATTTCGTGAATTATGCTTTTAGCGCTTTTATCCGTCGAGCTTTGAAGCTGTAACGGCGGAATTCAAAAGTCAATTAGCTGGATATTACGAATATACACGTTAAAATAGTCATATTAAAATTATTCTTTGTTAATTACGAGAGCCCGTAAGCGCTCGCTATTATAATTTTACGAATATAACCACAGCGTCAAAGCACAAAGTAAATGAGGACACTAATTTTAAAAAGCACTTCAAGCTCCCATTACGGCACCCTCTTTAAAACACCGCTCCTTTATCTATCCAACATTCACACGCGCGCTTTAAAAAAAAAAATGCACCTTAAATGCCAACCCTCCCGCCAACCTAATTAGCGAATCGTCCCATCGTCGTCATCCGGTGCAGCAACAACAACCAGAAGGAATCGTATTCGGATATTCCGTCCTTATCAGGAATTAGCTAAGAATATAAGCGAGAAGAGGCAAAACGCGCGATGACTATCTTCGGTATACATTCTCGGCGTTTATTTCGCGCGCGTGCGACCTTTGCCGGGCGCGCTTTATTATCTCTCTCTACTGTGCTGGTGTTGGTGAGAAAGCACACGCGAGAAGCTCGCCTAAATTTCGACGGAATTACGATTACGGCAGGGTAATTGTTATGCTCTTAGCCTACTTTTCGGCTGGCGAGCTCGCGCGGAGGGTAGAGGAGTTTAAATTACTTATTTCGTTTTGGAGGGCTGGAGTGCTTCGATGAGGGTGTAATGAGATTTAATGTTTTTTGAGGTTTGAATGTTATAGGTAGCGGTTGGGATTTTTGGAATTAAATATTGATAAATTTTTATGAGCGTATGAGTGAGGAAAGGGAATTGAAAGGTATATGAACGGTAGGAAAGCTTCCTTGAAGCATTAATATTTCCAAGTCTGCTAAGATTTCCTTCTATTCAGTTTAAGTTATAATATACGGCTATAAGTTCTTTGTAATTTTCCGCTTACTTCGAAATGTGCTTATTACATTATGTACAGGGTATAGTCTGCGTCATACAATGAAATTTTCATCATTGCAGATCCGCTTACTACTACCATAGAGTGTTAAGGATATTTCGTATAGAGCCCCTTTTATTTGATGAATTGCAGTAAGAACTGTAATTATGTAGCTGCTCCTTTCCACGATTCTAACTTAACTATATATATGTATTATTGCACGAGTCTCTTTTCTACTAAAATTCTTTGCAAGGGAAAAACTTAATTTAAAAATATTTTATTCTTGAAAAAGAAAATGTCCCGCTCAATAATCTATTAAACTACATTTTTACACAACGCAAAGCAAACCTCTCGCCATCTAAATATAAAAAGAGAAAGGACAAAACTGTCTTTCTCGCAGACGCTACTGTATCAGCTCAAGACTCTTTCCTCCTCTTAACAAAGCGCAGTCCGACTTCTTAAACGAACACACAGTTTCCCTTAACTTTCATCAACCCAGAGAGAGGGAAAGTCTACTTTCTCGAGATCTTAAAAAAAAAAAAGTTTTATAATTTTCCGCGCTGCGCGAACAAACTAAATTGTATAAAAGATAAAGAAAGGAGCGCGCTTCTCGGACATCCCGATGCCGAGCAGATGTCTCGATTCAATTTGAGTAATTAGCGACTCGCCGACTGGAAGTCAGGTTTTGTTTAGCTCGAACGCAGCTACGCGAGAAAACTTTTATAACCGCCTTTATATATAATAAAATAATACTCGGCTCTCCCCGTCTGTATTGCAATTATACTCCTCGTCCGGCGAATCATGAACTTTTTCATTCGCTTCGAGTTTCTCCAACTTTCGCGACCTACGGCAAAGCTAGATTCCTTTGTCGGCATTAAGATTCAAAACCGAGCGGGGAACAAGAGAAAAAATCGCGTCGAGCAAACGAATCGCTTTTATAAAAGTCACCCCCTGAGCCATCGCGCCGAACTTCCGAAGTCGGAAAAGAAAAACTACACGGCATATCGTGCAAAGACAGCGAAAACAAGGACGTCCTCGCATTTACACGGCAATACCCGTGTACCGCTACCATCATGCGGTTGAAAAAAAGTAAAATATTCCGCCGGTAAGGATAGACTTTGCATAATTCAAGCCGCCAGAGTCACATACGCTCCGGACATCTTTTATCTGCGGAGGCCCTTTCGGAAGAGTGAGTGATCCTCTATCATATCCCCGAGAGCTGGGAAAAGCGCGCCGGAATAAATCGACGGGCGCGTTCTATACGTTATTATATATCGGCCTCGTAAAGGTGCATCCGCCGCGGCGCATAAAATGCCTATATAAGCGCCGTCGTGCATGTCTCGGTGCTGTGCTGTCCGTTTTGGGCTGGGTTTATGATGAGGGCGCAGGGTTGGTTCATCGGTTTTGGATATTACGATGGGGAATTTGTTTATTTTGTTGGGTTCAGTCGATAATTAGTGAGGGTAAGTTTTTATTAAAAGAGTTTAATGTAATTAAGAGCCGCTTCCATCAGAAAAAATTAAATTATTATAAAACACAATAGTGAAGACGAGTGAAAAAAAAAGCTTAGTGCATCATACTGTGAAAACGATCCAGCTAATTAAAAAGGCATAACGCGAATGACGACCAATTTAGCGCCTAAATAAATGACTGATCCTGAAAGAATCCTTTCAATTTCAAATGCATTAATTAGATAAATGCAGCGCCGGATCCGCTCGAAACATTTTAATCAACACACCGCGCTCTTTGTCCCCAGAGCCGCGCGCGCCTCGCGGAGCTTAAACTTTTATCAACGCGAATTCGGCTGCGAATTCGCGAATAAAAGTAGCGAGGCAGCGCCTCGACTCCATTAGCTTAATTAAAACAAAACTAAGCGGAAAAAAAGCAAGTAAATCCCCGAATCGAACTACGGGCGGGGAAGACAAAGTCTATTCGTATTGGCCCCTAGGGGGGGAGGAGCTACATAGCAGAAGCTTCCTCCGGATCAGGCTCCGTAGAAAAGAGCAGAGAAAAAAGGCAGGAAGAAAAAACAGCGTCGTCGCCGAAAAGCAAAGTAAGTAAAACGAAGAATTAAAGTGACGCGCGCGAGTCGCGAATAGTTTTCCCCTCCGAGGAGAGCGAGCCGATAATCGTCGTTTTCCCCCCGAAAGCGATTCCCTCAAGCTCGCGCGCGGCTCCTTTTGTTTTTTCCCTCGCTCCATCTATCTTTCGTTCTTTCTCCTCCTCGCTTGCTTTTTATCTCCATGCACTGCGCGCGCGCGCGCCAGGAAGCTTTCATCGCGCGATTGCTCACTTTCTCTCTTTCAGCTCCTTTTTTTTCGCCGATTCCCGTATCTTTGACTTTTCGGCCGTCTTTATCGGAGCGCGGCCGCGCGCGCCGCTTTTCTCCCAATATCTTCCATCTCTCGCGCGAGCTTTTTTCGGGCTTTTCCCGATGGCCTCGCGAATTTATCGCGCCGCGCGCTCCTCTTTCTTTTTTTTTTCCCGCTCTGCAGGAGAGATTTAAGCCTGCGATTCGCAGGAGAACGAGCCACGTGCAAAAAATCCGGGGTGTGTGTGTGTTTGCACACGAAGCCACGAGCTCGCGAGTTGTGGTATCTAAACGTGGAATCAAATTTATATTTATTCCGGCCGGGCGCGCGTCTAAACAAAGGGAGGGAGAAAGAACGACAAATGGCACTCGTATTTCCGCCTAATCTCGCCCCCCTACCCCTGCAGCCTCGAACGACAGAGCAATGGCCGTTTCCGTCTTGTCAATCTCGGTGTTGCGGCGCGACTTGCCTTTTTTGCGCGCCGCTGCCTGAGTTATGCCAGTGTTGGATGCTCGTGTGTATGGAGAAGTGCGGAATTGATTGCTTGGAAATGTCTTCTCGACTGCGTTTCTTTTTCATGTGTATTTACTTTTTTATTTATTTGTAATAAGATTATTTTTTTAAATAGTAATTTGTTCAAAACGGATGACAGATTATAATCATTCCTAATGGTCATTAATTATCCAGGTTAACAAACGAAAACAATTACCATATGCAAAGCTCTTTCAGTGCCTAAATATAATCTCCTCCTTAGATGCAGACAGATGAAAAGTGGCGTGTTTCGACAGAAGGGCGCTTCGAGGGGGGGAGCCGGCTTAGCTAAGCACCGTATCGCAAGTAGCCGGCTCCCCCTTTTTCTTCTATTTTTAAGGAAATCCACTTACTCCCTCTTCCAATTTTTCCATGCAGACGGGAGTTGATAGCGCGCGTTTAGGTAGCTTCGACTCTGCCATATGGCGTGATACACTCGGGCACGCTCGGTACATAACTCTGATTTCGTCTTGGACGAGGCTCGCTCTCCCCTATTCCAATTCGGCCGAATAGCGCATCTGACTCTTTTTCTTTACGAGCTGCTCGCCTTTTCCGAAAATAATCTTCCCTTTTGAAGGATGTAATGGAGGGGGGACTATGATATTCTAATTGTGACAAGAGTGGTAAAATTAGTTGGCACGCGTGAAAAGGGGGGAAAGTGTGGCATGAAGAAATGCTGTTGAGATCAGAGCGTGACGAAGTGAGTTTGGTTTTAGGTTAATTAATGCCTACTGTACGTCCAATAGATAATATATTTGATATTTGAAATTAAAATTTTTTTTTATAATTTTTGGTTAATTAATTGAATGTGTAACACACTTATCTTGATATTTCTACACGGAAGATTGAATAAGTACTCACTTTCTTCAAACCGAAAACTAAATTCTCGTTTACCCATTCTCTAATTACAACCGATGCGCTTTTACATACATCACACCCTCATCAAACAAACTCGAAAAGTAAAAAAAAAATTTCCACGTCATTTCTCTCCCCTTCAGCCAACAAAAGTAACTTCTCCGAAAGATAAGGAAGCGCGCCGCAGAAGTAAAGACCGAAAATAAAGTTCAGCCGGAAAGTATGAAGCGCAAGAAGCGGTGAAAAATGGATCGAAGAATATGCAAATATACACACACAGAGAAAAGCGCGGCAATCGCCGGGGCGGTTTTATTGCAAGCTCGACTCTCGTCGCGCCTGCGGGAGGGATGAAAGCTCGAGCACGCGAAAAATAAACTTCGTCGGGCTCATGAAAGAGTCAGGAGTGTAACCCTCGAGTGCGAGAGAGAGGAGCTCGTTTATCTTTTTTTCGACACGCCTTGGTACGGGCAAGCGCTTTTTTTGTTGCGATTAATTTTTCAGGATTTTATGCGGCTGCATGGATGCGTCTTTTTATTTTTGTGTTTTTATTAGTCAGCTGTTTGATTCAAGATTTCTTCGGTGCTTCTTTCAATAATAAATTCGTTGGATCGAGTCACTTAATTGTGAATAACGAGTATGTAACCAGCATTTTTTTGTAAACGCTAAAACGATAAGTAAACTTTAAAACACAGATTTCCACGGATCCCTAAACGATTTTAAACCCACGCCTGCAAATGCGAATTTATTGCTTTACAAATTAGACCGCCAGGCGAATAAACCAAGCCTCTCTTTCTCTCTATGTATATACATGTCCATTATAATTTATCGAAACTCGAGACGCGCGCGTCTCGGTGCTACCTCTCTCCTCTCTCCCTCCAAAGTCAGAGCTAATTCGAGAAAATCGACGACGCTTGGCTCGCACTTTCCCGAGTGTCCGCCCAGCGCGTTCCCGAGGGGCTAGACGCTATATACTCTGGCATGTGTGTGTACGTCTACCCCAGCTCGCCGACTTTCTAAGAGAGCAGCGCAGGATTTATGGACTCCCGCTGCAGCGTCTGCTCCTTAATTTCAGGATTTTCCTTACTCGAAAAGAAATTTTCGATTTCAAGTGCGTGAGAGGGTGTATTCTTCGAAGGGATAGCATAGACACGTGTCGCGTCGCGTGCCTGTGTAGACACGTGGGTCGGCCGTGTGCGCGTGGTTTTACTTAGCGCGTATGAATTTGGGGAAGGTTAAGGAGGTATTTATACAAAGCTGCGCAATATGAAATGACTATTTTTGTTGTCGGCAATTATTAGAGGAAAGACGTTTTAATTACGCTTCGTTGAGGTCGAATTAAGCTAGGATTGTGAAGAAATCAATGTCACGATATAACATCGTCATGCTAGATTGGAATATGAAAATACATACAGCTTATGTGGCGGCACGTGCCGTCTGAATGCCATTTATAGAGTCGTTGAATTTTTCAAAGTATTTAGTGCGCGTGCGATATGCGGCACATAACCAAGTTTCGATTCAAATGCGCATGAAGCAGTCGATAATTGACTTTTATTTAATTTGCAATCGGCGCTGTATTCATGAATTTCGAGAGCTTTAATCGATTTTGTTTCTGTATTTGCAGCGCTGGCGTTTTGCCGCCTAAAAACACGGTGTGGCCGATAAAGGGAAATGTAAATATTATGAGTTTTAATGGAGTTCTTTTATTAAGATATTTATCGAGATGAAAATATAGTTTTATTCAATGCGAAACAAAGGGGTTAATTATTAATGTTAAAATTTTGTGTAAAAACATAATGATAATTATAAACGAATTTGAAATAATTTAAAATTCTAGTTCGAAATCAAATATGCATAATTTAACCGCTATATAAATACACGAAGCAACATTTTTGTAAATTCTTCTTTATCTCTAGACGCGCACCTGCAATATGCGAATTGCGCGTGCGAGTTAAAGCAAAGGAATTAACTTTGATCTTTGATCGAAAATGTCCTCTTTGATGTAGCTATGATTATGAGTACGAGTCTGGCAGATAAAGTGTCGCTGAAATTGCGCTCTTTTGCCGAAGCTCATTATCTCACAGCGGGTTCTTCGGTTTTCTCTTTTTGCCGCCGCTTTTCCTCTATTTTTGCTGTATATTGTGCTCACGTTTTATATTGCGTTTGAAATACAATGCGAAATTATGATTGACTTTTTGAATATATTAGAACTTGGGTTAATAATAATTTTTAATTAAAATAATTTTTTTTTTGCTTTTTTAATGTAAAAAGTATTAAAATATGAGTCTAACATAAACACGAAGAGAGTATCGTGTAAACAAAAAATTTTATATTATTACGCACGAACAGGTAAATATGATTATGTATTGTCACGGAATTTCCTTTTATAACAAATTCTTCATTTTTTTTATCTTTATGAATATATAAATATATCATACATAAAATTAAAAATGTCGGCACTCATATTTTTAAAAATTAACTTAACAAGGTGCAATTTTTTGTTTATCTTGTGATTTTAATAGAAAATAGCAGAAAGTGAAGTTTACTTTTGAAACAAAAAGTTAACGAGCTAGATGAATGTGAGCACTCACGTGATTGCAACCACGACTACTAAAATTATTGAATAGCGACGCATAACTTTAAGGCCAGTATAAACATATTTTTTAGCACTTTTAATGAATAGCTTCCAAGCAAACTTTATCCAACAAAAAACCTTAACAAATACAATCACCACCATCGGGAAAAACTAAAAATTCATCCGTAAATCCACCAGCGCGATCTATCCCCGTAAAGGGAAAACGTATCGTCTTACCCCCTTAATACACACTCGTGAAACTCGATTCGGCGCGAGTTGGCGCTGCTGGCTTCTTTTGAGGCCGCGCGCCGCGCAACGCGATCCGTGCGACCGCGAGCATATAGGTAATCGGAGACTCACGAAAATTGGGAAAAAAAAATCGAAGGATCGATGCAGGTATAATAGAGCTCGCGCGATCTCGAAATGAAAGAGTTGAAGCTGGAAAGGGGTGGAGCGTATCAATGAGATTTCCGATGATGTCCTTGGCGCTTTTAATCCCGCCGAGGGGGCCGAGTAATTGCGGGGGAGAAAGAAAAAGCGCGCCGCCCTTTTCTCTCGCGCGGCGCTTTATTTTCTACATTTATCCCTCTGGATTGGCTCTAATCTTCGTGACGCTGGTAACCCTTGGTTTAAATAGGTCCGGAGGGCGAATTGCGAGAGTGGCTTGAAATTCGAGATCTTTAGGTCTTATTATGGAATTTCGTCGGTTCTTTTTGATGATGTGTTTGATTGCTAAAATAGAGGAAGTGAATGTTCGAATGAGCTGTTATTGGCTCGCGATAATAGATAATGAAACTATGAATTATAAATAATTAATTCGATGACAACCCTTTCCGGCTTCTAATTCCAGGAAATAATCCCTTCAATTATTACCAGAAAATTGATCAACTCATAACTTATTCACATAAACACCCCCAATTCAAAAATAGATCCTACGCAATTGTCAAACTAACCCAATCCCACCATACACCCAAATCATCGATCCTCTCTACTCCTATATCTATTAAACCGAAAAACCCTTTACAATCTTCGCTCCACTCCTAAATACAACGCCTCGGCCACCCACACCCAGCCACCCCACGGGAGCCAGCAGCGGTAGACTCGAAACTTAAAGGGTGGCTTCTTGCGCGTATAAGCTTAGCCGGGCGAGGCGGCGCGCGGTATTTCTTGGTTTCGCTGGAAAACGCGGCCCGCAGTAAATTCCGGCCCGAGCTCAAGGGATGAAGCGTACATAAGATAAGGCTGCGCCGGCGCAGCTCGACCAAAGCGAGAGCGACCAAACGGTTATATACTCGCCCGCTGCTGCTGCAGCCGACGCTACGCTAAAGGATTACGCGGGCCGAAGGAGCTGGCCGGCTTAAAGATACGATTGGCCCCCGCGGCTCGCTTTTTCCGGTTTGTTCCTTTTTTTTTGGTGGGGAGGGGATGGGAGGGTGGAGCTGGAGAGGGCCAATTGATGGTGGGAGGTTGGGAGTATGAATTTTTCTTGCATAGATAAAGGTGGGGTGGTAAGTTTGGAAGGGGTTTCGGGATAAGATCGGTTTTGAATAATAAGTTGATGGTTTTAGTTTAGAACTATTTATTTTCCTCGCTACAGGAAAATTCTGACAGTATCTATTTGTCAGTATAATAATTTGATCGCTAAAAACGAGCAAATATTACATTGAAAAATAGTTAGCTCCAAGCCCCGAGAAACCCAAAATCAAGCCAGCACCGCAGAGCGCTCACCCAGCACTACCTTCTCACACCTCCTCACCAAAGCTTAATTCTGCAAAATCACCCGGTAAATTTCGACGTGCCCTAAGCTTTGCCTTTTCGCCACCGTCGCAGGTGCCGGAAAGCAGAAAAGGGGGGGGGGGCACCTCGAGAGTTTGATAAGGCGTCGGTGCGAGCTAGCGCGCGCAGGTCAAACACGAGGCTCGTGCGCGAGTAGAACGCGTTTGTTCAGTATACATCGAGCTTGTATACACAGGGCATGGCTTTAAGCACCGCTCGTGTGTACTCGAAGGGCCGAGATCCGCGGAGTAAGGGAAAAGTTGGCTATCGCGCGGTAAACGGTTTATTCCCTCGACTCTGCTGAAATCTGCGTGTAGTTCGATCGGAGAAACTTGCGATGTATTAGGAGCATTTTGTTTGGGATTATGATCTGTTTGCGGATGTGTCTGTATAGAGTTTACATTACAAGTTATGCTTATATTGTAGCGTATGTTGAAGTTTAGATTTGTTGAAGCGTGATTTGGATGACTAATAAATGTTTGCTTATCGATATTTTTGAAGAGACTTGCAAAACAATTACTATCGATTTTTCGTACAAGAGCGACACGAATAATTATAAAACCAATAATTACGGATACTCGATTGCTACTATAAATAAAAAACTCATTAATACCAATCCGAACGAACCACTTATTGCGCAACAGTCTCGCTTCAGTTACGCAAAAGCCGAAGCAATCCCTCGAAAGGCAATTAATCCGCGACATTACAAATTACAAGCCCGATCGGAACTTTTCAAATTTAATGAGCCGTGAAATTTTTAAGTGGCGCAAAAGGCCACTCACTTTGGCTTAACTTTCGCGCGCTGCCAGCTACACCGAGCCCGGCGCCATCGGCCCCCGGAGTTTCAGCCAGCTCATAATTAATGCAAACTTCATTGAAAGCCGTCGTAAAAAGAAGCGAGCTACTGCACTCTTCCACGCATCCGCGAAAATAGCTCGGAAGAATCAGTTTGGCTCGCTGCTGGATGCTGCACTATGTAAGATCGGCAATCGGTCGGTGCTGTTTAAATGCGAATCAAAGTTCCTCGGCGAAACCAGTCGTATACATCCAAGTATATCTATATACACACTCGAAGCCGAGGCTTCGCAGAGCGAAAGAACAGCGCCGGCAAAGTTCGAGGCCCGGGGAGAAAAAAGAAAAGTAAGGGAACGAAAGTATTTCGAGATTTCCGCGGAGCCCGAGTAGCCGATATCCGATTACGATTTCCGACGATACATATATATATATACAGGTAGGTACACGCGGAGGCGCAGGAGAGAGAGAAAAGGGAACGAAACGAAATCGCGTATAAGGTTAGGGAAAAGTTAAGGGAGAAAAGTTGGGGTGGAAAAAAGAGGAGGGATGTAGTTATATAGTCAGGGGAGAGACGAAGGGAGGTGATGAGAGGGATAAGAAAAGGCGGCGAAATTAACTTGGCAGCTCCATGTATAATTGAGCGGAGGCGCATCTGTCTATACGCGAGGGTCCGCGTAACCTTAATTACTTGGAGAGGCTCTCGGGGAGGGAATTTTCACAAAAGCTGGCCGTTTTCGCCGTGAGGATGTATTACTGTATACGCTATCTTTCGAGAGAGTTGGGGCTTTTTTTTCACTCTCTTTTCTCTTCTCTTCACTTGGAGATTCACTTTGGCTCTTGGCCGCGCGAGGAGGTGCAAAATCTGATTCGTCCATTTAGTTGGAAATTGGCGGAACTTCTGCTTTTCCTGCTTGCTCTTTTGATGGGTGGAAGGGCTAAGTTTTTTGGGCAGAGTGTATGAGAAGGCCGAGGTGGGTTATGGTTGTTAAGTGACCTTCAGTTTAGGGATGAGTCCTAATTTTTTATGGCTTGTAAGTAATTTTTGGTTACAGGAGATTTTTGAATGATCGATGTATTATGAGGTTTTTATAATAGGTTATCGGAAGATGGTCTGAAATTATATTTATTCTGAATCCACTTGTAATAAAGCTGCAGGTTTAATTTTCTTTGTTAGAGACTAAAGACACCATTCATGATTCTAAATTAACCGAGCTGTATGAAATGGTTAATCATTACTAATTTTTCTCCGAGCACAAAAACTGCGTTCAGGACTTCTTTGTTTAATTAAGAGACTAATTAGAACATTTAATTACTTACTGACTGCCGCTTTTTACCAAGAAACGGTGAAAAATGTCTTTGAAGTAGAAATTACGCTTACCTGGAACAGAAAAAACAGTAAAATCATTAATTAATTTAAAAACCCCTTTTTAAACACCCTCTTACACAGAAAAAATTCGTCAAATTCTCTACCCCACGCGAATTTCTACATCATCCCTATCCCCACCCCTAAAAAAAAACGCACTCCCAACATTATTCGAACCTAATCATCATGAAAATTCTCATCTACCAACTCTGACTCCGGGCTGTAAAAGCATTTTTGCGAGCTCTCCCGAGGCGCGCCGACGCGAGTAAAAGCACGAAAAGCACACTCTAAAGGCCGATGTCGTCGCCGAGTCGACTTGCGTAAATTTTCCGACTTTACGATTTCCCATTGATTTTTACGGGCGCGCGCGCGCGCTCTAGAGAGCCCGGGAGCTGCCTGATTGCCGATAAAAATCTAGGGCCATCAATGGCCCAGCGCAGAGAGGAGAGGGATGCAGATCGAGACGCGCGCGCGGCTGCGTGCCGCGAGTTTGGGCTCTACTAAAATTTACGAGTAATCGAAGGAAAGCGAGCAGCCGGCGTTTATGAGGGGCCTGGGCTAACTATTGCGCGCGCCGTTATAATAATAACGCGCCCCGGGATTTTACCGCGTGAATATAGCAGGAGGGGGGGGGGCTGATAAAGGTTGATTTATTAAATAAACAATGGGCTAATTGGCCGAGCTCGGCCTGATTTCGTACGGGCGGGTGGCTGTAGGGTCGGCTGTGACAAAGTAATGGGTATAATGAACGGCGATATGCCCGGCTGAATCGGCGCGCGCGCTCGGGCAGTCGTTTAAATTTTTACAAAATTGATACGTTCAGGCGCCGGCGGTAATATTATCTCCGGGAATCTGGGTTAATTGCGTTAGCCAATAAATTAAATGGCGGAAATTTAATTTAAAAAATACTTGGCGAGGTTGGGGTTAAAAATTCTGCAGCTGAATGGGTTCGTTTATATTTGACGGTCGGATAGGATTGAGTTAAATTTGATTTTCGTAAATTTAAAATTTTAAAGTAAAGTCTTTAACTTCGAGAGTAAGTTTAAATAGTTAGGTATAGTGATTGAACTTTTATTAGATCTAGAAATTTATTAGACCATAACTGTTATAAATAACTTAACGAAAATTGTTTTTCATCAATTTAAAGATTTAAAATTTAACCATCAATCACCAAATATTAAAAACTATTTCAAACTTATTTCTTATCAACCATTAAAAATCCAAACCCTTCAGCCCACTGCATCCCGCAAACGAACAAACCCACCTCTATCCCTCTCCCCACCCATCCCCCCAAAAAAACCCAAATCACAGCAGCATTCCCGCATACAAAGTCCTTAAACGTCTACCCAGGCAAACACGACAGAGAGCCGCAAAGCTGAGGCGCGCTTGGCGCAGCTGCTCCGGACGGAACTGTACCTGTCGCTCGTCGCTATATATATGCAGGAGGGACAAACGCAGGCGCTATCGCGTGCGCAGCCGCCTTCGTTTATATGGGATGCGATGTGTATATACATAAACGCACAAAGCTGCGTGTGGCGGCTCACAAAGGCGCGCATCGACGACAACAATGTACGGCTCGGAGCTCGAACTATTATATGCATGCGCGTTTTGAATATCGTTATATGCGCGCGGCTCTTTATGGAGACGGCCGAGAGGAGGAGAAATTTGATGTATCGATGCGCCTGGGATTCGTTAGGAGTATGCGGGGAAGTCGGTTATAAAATGGGGGGGCTGTGTGCGGGGTTGTGGAAATTTTGAATTTGGGTTGTCTTTGCGATGAATGTTATAAAATTTGATTGGAAGATACAAAATTCAACTGTGATAAAACTATAACTTTTATCTTTCTCATTCACTTATTATATTAGCTAAAACAATAATCTTTCAACCCTTGCGCGCGAATAATACAACTAAGGAGAAAACATGGGCAAGAAAAAAAGTTTCTCAAGTACATCGCGCGCGCGGTGGGAAGCAAGCTGTGCATTAGCGCCTATACACATATATACATCGAACAGCGAAGTCGCGTGTATTATTTCAGCCTTCCAGACGAGAGAGACTTCGGACGTTCGAGTCGCGTCGAAAAACTACGAGGGTGTCTGTGTTTTTATTTCTTATACTCCTCGTCAGGGCGACTGCACTTCTACACGAGCTAGAGAGAGAGTGTGGCGCCACGAGGCACTTTGACGTCTTTGGGTCTGAAGAGAGGAGTATCGGATATCGTAAACAGTGTGAGATTGAATATACATTGCTGTTATAATTGCTGGAGATGCGCTCAACTGTAGAGGTTTTAAGTGGATGGGTATACAGCGAGTTGAAACTGTGTAGAAAAAAATGTTTCGGAGATCGGTCGTTGTATAGCAGTTTGTTAAGTAATTTAGAAGGTATTTATTGAGTGTAAGAGATTCACTTACATCTCATTATAAAATTAATTTTATTAGATTTTTTATAATGATTAATTCTGCTACTTTATAATAAAAATAAAATTTATAAACTCAAGTCTGAATTTATCGAAATTCCAATACCATATAAAAATGAATACATTCGCTCGACCACTGTAAAAACCCAAACATGCATACGTTTCATCCCACCCTAAATAAAAAAAATTAGCTCTCGCACCTCCCGCAACACGCACGCAGCCAAGCCAATATTTATCAGCGCACGCGCCTTTTTCCGATTTTTCAACGAGCAGATTACCGTCTGTAAGTACGACCGAGGCAGGGAAAAAGCTCCGGTATAAACGAGGGGCAGAGAAAAAAAAAGGACGAAGAGCGTGAAAAGGGCCGAGAAAAAAACACTCGAACAATCTCGTTCGCGCCCGAGAGTGCCTTTTTTCCGCTCCCCCTGGCGCGCATTACGATCCCTTTCCTCGCCGGCGCCGGAGTCTGGCTGGCGCGTGCATAAGCGGGATGCGCGTTTCGAGACCCCACGGAATGCATATATATGTATAGAGTCTCCCTGTGCTGTTTGACACCTTGAGAGGGGGGAGTGCTTTTTAAGAGTCGATTTGAAAGGAAGGGTTGGTTGTGATGTGGGATTCTTCGAGTGGTTTGATGACGTAGATGTTTTGTAACGGGATAAATTGATGAGTAATTTGTGATTGCTTGGAGGGTGAGTTTTTTGCCTTTGTTTAGAAAATGTGCGGACAATTTATATTATCTGGAACAACGTTTGTTTCGAAGATAAAATCTCTTATAATAATGTTTGCTTCAAGGGTGCAGCGATAAATTTCGAGGCTCCGACAAGCGGCCCTTCGAGCGTGAATAATAGAGCCCGAAACAAAATTAATAACAAACTCTTATTATGTACATTTAATTTCGTACTCTTCCAAGAATTATCGCCCCATAAATCAAGCGCCCGAAAAAAAAACACACTTCCAATACTCGTGAATCCCCCTTTAAACTCCGAGCGGCGAAAAAAAAAGCCATAATAACGACGCGCGCAGTGGAAGGGCGCGATTTTTCCGGCATTAGCGTGCGACACGAAAGCATCGCGCCTCGAGTACAATTTATCAGTCGCCCGGCGACGACGAAGCCGTCAGAGGGTGGTATACGCGCCGGAGAGAAAAAGCTGCGGAGAAGCGAGCTTTCTCACGAGATACGCGCGGCGTTAAAGGATCGCGTATATATGTAGGTATAAACGCGATTCTCGATCGGTGATTTTTAAAGGTGTCGATATAATGTTGGGAAGCGGCGCGAGATGACTTGGGGTAGATAGCGGAAGGCGCCGCTATTCAGGAGGGTGTCGCTGCTTTCGTTAAAGCGCGCCGGGTTTTTTCGTCGGTGCTATTTGTAGGGGCTGGTTTGATGGGCTGTGGGATGGTTTTGACGGCTTGTGAATGTTAGTGTTTTCTGATTTTTGGTCTGTTGGATTATGGAGTTTTTTGATTAGTGTTTGTTTTTTTTTTCAATCATATACATGACATACCTTCAGGCCATCATAGATTGCGTTGCAACAATTTTTTTCTATCCACAAAAATTCAAAAAACCCATTCTCCGCGACAATCACTAAAACCTCGTTCACCTACACAATCCACTCGTTAAAAATCGCCAAATTCACCTTGCCTCGCAACTCAAACGCACGTACACTCAAACGCTACATGTAAAAGGTCAGTGTGCAACGTAACGCAACAAAAGCAGCGAAGGCCGCAAGCGGGTTAGCAGAATCCGACAGCTGTCAAACGTCACTCTGGATAATTAACTGACGTACGGCCTGCGTATACAGTTTATGCAAGGCGCATCGAATGCAATACAGCGCCGAGCGATGTGCCAGAGAGATTTCGCTTTCCAGCCGCTAAGAGCCATTAATGCGAATTCAGGGAATGGTAACAATGCGCGAGCTTTGTGTTATCGAAATTTTATCGGTCGAGGTATATCGTTACACGTTTTTTTTTTTTTGCTCTCGGTTAGCGTTAATCGCTATAAATCGCTGGAAGCGACACGAAAAGTTGCAGGGCAATTAGCGGGATTACGAGCGCTGCTCTTTTGCCGTTTTGGAAATATATAGCGGGAGTGGCGTGAATTACAGCTTTTTAATACCGTTGCGCTGGAGTTTGAAAAGGACGCTGTTTGCCAAACGGAAAAATGAAATCGCTAAAATAAAACGCGTGTTTACTCTCTGCAAACGGCAGCAGCATTCAAACACCCATCAAAAAAATCCTGCCATCATCGATACTCTATACCATCCCTGACGCAAGCAACCATCAAAGCAACAAAAACGCGTCCCTACAAGAAAAATACTCGCCCGATAAAGCTGCGTACACTCACGGCTGATCGAAATCCGCTAATGACACAGAGCGAGCGCGCAGGCTATCGCATCGTCGGCTCGCTCAGCGTAAATCAAAGCTCATCCCCGCGAAATTGCGACTTCTCTCGTCCGCTACCGCAACGCAAATGCGAGCGGCCGAGCGACAATGAGCGCGCCGACGTCGGGGCCCGAAGGAGAAATTGCCGGCGCTCCCGCCAGGCTAATGAGTCGCAATTATTGAGAGCGTAGGTATATAGGCTCGTGGCACTGCGGTAGGTAAAAGAAGCTGAGAGGATACGTGTGCGAGTATGGCCGCCGGTGTATTAATGCCTACGTGAGCGCGGGGATTTCTTTTTTTTTTTTTGGCTTTGCTTTTGTTGGCGAGGTTGGGATATATCGAATGCTTTGAGGGATCGCTGCGAGGCTCGTGATTTTATCGTTGTTCGGAGGATTTAAATGTGGATGAAAGCCCGGCGAGGTTGGACGTTTAATGTTGGAGGGCTTTTTTTTTGCTGGGTATTATTTTCGGTTTGCGTTTGATTGAAATATGCCGTGGTGGATTTATTGTGAGGGAGTTTAATTGATTTTAAAAGCCAATCGAGCCGCTCTTAATTGAGTAAGATTGAATTTTCCTGGGAAAAACAATGATGCGAGTTCGAGTTAAATAAAACGAATGACAGTGTAACGATATCTTATTCAATCTGAATTATTGGAGTGGCAATTAACTAGTCGATTGTTTATTATAACAGCAATTAAAACTAATAAACGAATAGCGTTCGATCGCCAAATTAAAAATGAAATGGCTTTTTACACCTGCACTCTTACTTTCTACAACATACACTCGAACGATAAACTTTCAGCCCCTCTCATTTTAATACAAACACTGTTAACACACTTCCACCCTCTCGCTAACACAGCCATCCCCAGAATCCAAATTAACCCACTTACAGCCAAACCGAAAAGAAGCAACTACTCCACTCCCGGCGCATCCATTTCCAATGCCCGCTCTCAGGAATCGCGCGTAAATAAAAAAAACGAGCGCATCCCATTTTCTCCCCCCCAACCTCCCCGAGAAAAGCAATTTCAATTATTTTAAAGAGCCGGCCGCGTAAACGCATCGCGTGTGTATACCTGGCGCGCAGCTCCCCCGCACACAACATCCAGTAGTGCAATCAGCCTAAGAACGCGCGGGGCATTTAAACGTTATTGCGTTCGAACGAAGCGCGGAAAGTAAGCGAGCCGGAAACTTCGAGGGGGGGGGGGGGTTGAAGCAGCTGCCCTCTCTCTCTCTCTCAGCCTGCAGCAGAGCTCGAATGTCTAATGAGAGCGCGGGCGCGCTTAGCCGCGTGCTGCTGGACGCTTTAATTGAAATATCCCGGAAGTGGGGAGTGGGAGGAGGCCGGTACACCCTACCGGTGGCGTTTGAGCCAAGGGAGAGAGTGTTTCGACCTGTGTGTACCTGCATTCGGCTCTGGCGCATCGATTTCCCTCAGCGCGTACACCCCGCGGACATTAAAACGCGAGGTTGGCAAAGGTTTGAGCGAGAGGAAGCTCGATGCTTGGTTTCGAACGATTATTTAGGCTTTCGGGTGAATCGACGCTAGGCGGATATTAAAGCGGGGGTGGAGGATTGGGAAATGAAGGTTTTTGCTGGGTGATGCTGGTGTTTTAGGCAAGGAGTAAATCGTGTGGAGTCCTCCAATGTCTGACAATCGATGTGGGTTTTCTGGGTTGCGAGATGAAAAGCTTTGTAGTTCGGCGACAAGGTGATTTTCTTTGTGATTGGGAAGGAGCGAGGAATATTGTTTTGGTGCTCTCTTTGTGTGTGTGGGTGTGTCGACGAGTGACTTTGCGGAATTGAAGTTTTTGTTTCGAGTGAGCTGGTGCAAGTGGTTTCATTTATCTATTCTGGTGTTGATGTAAGGCGAAAAATCTGCTACTAAGTGATAAATTCGGAATGTATTTATTTATTTACATTATCAATTTGGTTACGGATCGATATTGGATTTAAAATAGTTAATAAAATGATGCTGTCATCTGTACCATAGATTAATAATCGAGTATTTTCAAATGTAATGCAAGTGTATATACCTTAATAATAAACGAAGATTCAGCTTGTAAAATAATTGAAACCCGTTGTACGGCAGTCAAATGTATTATTCACAAGAGTATCGCTGTAACCTCAGAACAAAATGAATCGCTCTTTAAGATATGAATGAATAAAATACCATTTAAAATCCCCACTAATTTCTCTAATTTTTATTTTCTCTCTAACCAAAAACACAAACAGCCATAATAAACCATTACCAACAATCCTCCCAAACCAGATTCACCGTCTCAAGCGTTTCAATAACCACTCCGCTCATTAACAATTCAAAGCGCCCCGACGTATCCGCGCCTCGAAAAGCCGTATACACAAAAGCCGTATTCCCGCATCAACAAGTAAGTTTAATTATCGGCTTCGCAGCGACGAGCCGCCTATATACACCCGCAGCACGCACCGCAGCCATCAACTATTCATCGTGATTTCCGATATCAAATATGAATATTCCTGCCGCCGCGAAAGTTTCGCGCTCGTTTCCCACCCCCGCAACGAAGACGATAGCTAATACAGCCTTTCTCGGTCGCAGTAGCTACTGTTTCTCTCTCTCTCTCTTTTGCTCCTGTTTAAAACGGCTTTCTTCCCCGCACCTCGACTGTAAACTCTCTCGCGCGATTTTCTCTGCTCTTCTGCCTATCTGAGCTCTCTCGCATTATGCTTTCCCGGCTGCTTATTCCGCTGGTTTACTGCCGGTCTTTATTTTATTGCTTGTGTTATTTTTTATTGCTTACTTTTATGTGAGCCGGGAGACGCCGGGGCATGAGAATAACAAAGCGTTCGCTGCTTTTTCATTCGTTTTTAAATTAATATATAGCCGGGAAATGTTTTCCGGATAACTGCTGCGTTTCGCTGCTGCTGAACAATGCCTAAATACAAGCGCGCTCGGCAACAATATTTCACTGTAATTTAACCCGGAAAATCCCATCCGTCGACTGAAAATCGCCAAAACACACAAAGCGCGGCTTCATCCAAAACGGCTCTCATTAAGCCCATATAGCCCCCACCAAGCGTTTTACCTGTCAATTTACATATACACAGCCACGCGCTCGGCTCTACATTATATATAAAGCCGCGACGCTTTGGATAGATGCGGTTTTCCGGAGGGGGGGGGGGATTTAGGGCGAGCGGTAAATAACGGGAGCGATAATGGGCATAATAATGATCGGTCTTGCGCCGGCGAGATTATCGAAATTGGAGCGAAGCCAGCGCTTTAGGAATCATCCCGAAGCGAGCGAGCGCGCGCTCCTTATTTTAGGGTGGGGGCACTTAGGCGCCGATCGAGCGTGGCCTTGTATAACACCTTGTTCGCGCAGCCAGCCAGCCTAGGGGAGAGACAGAGAGAGGAGGTGAAACGTGCGTCTTGCGGTCGTGTTTACTCGTGGCCTCTGAGCGATGCGGCATACGCTCTATTTTGCGTGGCTGGAGAGGTGGTCTAGGTGTTTGATGGCGGCTTGGTTGGGTTGTGCTTGTGGTTGGATTGGGTGGAGGTGTAGTTTGAGTTGTGTTTGTTTTTTTGTGATGGTACGGCTTGGAGTTGTTAAAATTTACTTTGTGTTTAATTCGATGAAATTACGAGAGCTCTCAAAACAAACGTGTTAACCCTTTCCCCTCGATACCCAAACTCGAATCCCCCTTCCTCATTCCCCCCAAAAAGAAAAGTCAGTTCCTCGAGAATTTCATCAGCAAACACAATTCCAACGCTCTTCCACACTCAAACCCACAAACCATCCCGAATTAAGGTTTGTCGCATCGACTGCTCTTTTGTCGATCGCACACGAATCCATACAGACAACTCGAACGCGCCGCGATACAGTCTCTGTATTTACTCAAGTGGCGCGCGCGCGCGCGTAGAGGAACGAGGTGGGGAACGGGGTATATAGAGCTCATAGCACATGTTGCCTATTAGCGCGCGAGTCGTCGTTGCGTACACAATACCAGGGGCCCCCCTAACCAGCGCGCGTGCAGGTGCAGCCCGCGATGTATTAATGACGCATTATAAGCAGCGGGCGTGGAAACTGACGGGAGGGAGGCCAGTGACTCCGAGTAGAGGAGGCTTTCTTGCTGTTCGTGATGGTTTTAAAGTGAACGTATAAGAGTTTTTTGAGATTATATTGGCTTTTAAGTATATAAGGCTTTTGTATAAATTATAGTGCAGTTATAATTCTCAATTTTAGCGTGTATTAGTGCGAAAGTTATGATTAGAGAAGCTTGTAACAGGAATAATCCAGACGGACGTAATTTGTTTATCTATATACAGAGCGCTCAAATAAGCCGGCCAGTCGGAGGGAGTTAGTCAATCGTGTTGCCGAGATTATACGCTCGTTTCAACTTCATCAGCGGCGTATTCCCCCGGCAGTCTCTCAATCGAACTTTGAGAATTGACGTTGCGAAAGCGACTGCCGCGGATATACACAAGCGCGGCATTCCAAACACGATTCTAACGCTTTCTGCGTCCAGCCCGGCCGCCAATAAGTCTACTAACTATCCCACCTGCGTATATCCGAAGCGACCTGCATTGCATCAAACTAGCCCTTCTCTCGTCATTCCATCATCGGCAACCGAATGGTAAAAATAATAAATAAGAGTATAGTATTACCAACGCGAGCGGTAACTTTAAAACTCTACGTACATACAAGGGACACCGGCTAACCCTTCGCGCGCGAACCCTACAGACGAGGGTCAGAGTCGCCGAGGCCGATGACACCTTGCCTTACGAGGGAGGGGGCTACTCGAGCCGAGGGAAGCCCCGAACGGCCAGACGCGCCCCCGCAGGCTGCCGCGCGCTGCTTCGTGCAATTGTTAGGCGCGCTAATTATTGGCCTCTCTTGCGCTCTCTCTTGCCGCGGCTTGATCGAACGGTATACGCACCGGCCACACCTGATGATAGCTACGCAGCCGACGTTCTTTCAGCGAGGAGGGGGTGGAACGGAGGGGGGAGTTAGAGTCGCGCGTGGCTAATTGCGCGATCAAAGGTAATTGCCGGTAAGGGTAACGGTCGAGGCTGCGGTTCAGCGATTTCGAGTTTTTTAATATATCGGGCTGGTTTGGCAAAGCGGAAGACGATTACCGTTAGCCGGAGAAAGAGTGTATACGTAAAACTGACAAAAAGCTTTTCGAAGGCAAGGGCATAGGCTAACGGCCGTGCGAGCTTACAAAAATATTTACGATGAAAACAGCGGCGGGCTTCTTAAACTTTCGCCTCCGCAAGTCTTTATACCCCCACCTCGTCCGGTCTTATCGGGCGAAAATGCACCCGCGGCGGTGGAGCTCTCGGCCGATACCGTAGATCGGCCCTATATATATACTCTCACGTAGACGTACACGGCTTGGGAAAAACGTTTTTGACTCTCTGGCTTCTGCGTCGAGCTCCTGTGAGGTCGGACGTAAACAAAAGCCGCGCTTTTTGCGGACGCCCTTTTCGCGGATTTGCATGATAAGAAGAGAGCTGATCGACGGAGGATTCGATTTTTCCCCTTTTCCCGAACGTCAGCCGAGTGGATCTGCGCGCGCTGGGCTCTCTTGGTAAAACGCTATTTTTCGATAACGCGTATATTTGAATATTTAAGTAACGATGAAAGCTTCTGTAAAGGGCGTTCGAATTTTTTATAAAGCCTGTTTTTTTTTACTATGTAGTAAAATTAAGGCTTAAGTACATGCCGTGACAGAATGATGTAAAAATGTTCTTGCTGGTTCTTTCTGAGAAGGCTGCTTTGATGGTGACGGAGTTACAAGCGCGCAGGCTTTACGATCGAATTAATCTGCAGTTGTTTAAACAAATGTCGGGGCGCCGTCAAAGAAATACCTTCAAAGGAATTTCCAATGCAAACACAGAGCAAGAGAGAGAGAGAGAGAAGAGAAATTTCGAAACAATCTGCATCTTGCGCAGTGCCTTTGGCGCAGCAATGTTGGCTTGTCTCGGCATTGAGCTCAGGGTTTGGAAAGTGCAGCTTGTGGAGAGATAGTCAACAGCGTCGTGAGTTAAAAGAGTCAATAAATAAATTATAAAGTTCGTACCTTTTGATACGAGCGGGAATGTTTTTGCTATAAAAAGTTTGTGTTTTCGATGTTTTTGCAAGCAGATGTATTATTGTTAAATTTTGTAAATTTTGATGGATGGTAATTATAATGCCGCAAAGTTGGGTTTAATCAAATAACGATGCTTTTAAATATAATTTTTATAAAATATCAAATATTTAGGTCGTTTATTCCGAAAATAAATGTATAGAGCAAATAAAGTATAGAACTCGAATGGAATCACAATGACAATTAGGAAAAGTGCCTCATTATAAATAACCTTCCATAATAAAATTAGAGATCTGACATAAAGACGTTTTCTCAGTCCACATTATTATTTTACCTCGGCTATTCCTCCCGTGTGTTTTATGCAAAAATCGACTTCCAATAGAGTCATGCGAATGTGGCGTTTTTTTCTCTAAGCAAAACCCCGTGATTTACGCGAGCCCCGAAGAGTCACGTAACGCGCACATTTCTGTCAGAGCGCAACACACAGCTTTACGGTTATAAGGCTGAAATATCGGCAATAAACACAGCGGCGCCGCCGCCGCCGCCGCCGCAGCGCCGGAGCTTTCGAAAAAAGAAAGAGAGAGAAAAAAAGAAGAAAGAGGAGGAGCCCAGACGAAAACAGCTTTCCATCGATTCTCGCTTTATTCTTATATGATAATAAAGTAGCGATAAGAGGATGAGTCGTGTTTTTAAAGGGAGGCATACGAAATTCGTTAAAGAGGTGAAAGCTTTATCGATAAAATATGCTTTAAACTCGAATTTTTATTACGGCGTCTATTTTATTAAAAAAACGAAATTTTTTCTCCCAACCACGCAAATAATATTATACAATAAAAAGTTGACTCTCCAATTCACCCAGTACTCCAATGAAAAGCCAATCGTCCTAAAATAAAAAAAAACCCTCTCAAAAAGCCAACCCATTTATAGCCACAATGAAACATACATAGTCCTTTCCCGATTCCCCAAGTGAAAATAAAACTAAATTCGCCACTCATTCTTTATTAAAACCCTCCCCGTATACCGTCGAACGCGCGCACGTACACCCGCTCCTGCTAAATAATTCAGCTGCAAAACTACCCTTCGATTCCCCGTTAACTATCCGGGCGACTTCGCGTGGGGGCCGACACTCCCGGCCGAAAGAAAAAGGGCGCACGAAAAAAACGGACTGCCGCAGCACGCGAGCGATTCTTGGCCAGGTCGTCACGCAGCACGAGCGAACAGATAAACCGGCTCCCCTACTGTCAGGTGTGTATCGAAAAAAAAAAAAAAAAACGCGGCAACTGACGGCTGGAAAGGTGAGTACGAGGGGGGTTCCGTTTCTTGGGAGGCAGTTGGCCTGTGCAGTTTTTACATTGGGATATTATTTTCTCACGGGGCTGGTGCGTGGCACGAGGGATAGTGTTAGCAGGATGTTTTATAGGTAATGTTTTATTTTTAGTTTAAATATTGAAATAGTTAAAAAAATCTTCTATGGTGTAAGTGATGAATAAAAATTAATAAAAGATTTAAGTAGCAAAAAGCGAAATTAAAAATCACCGAAATAAATGAAAAGCCTGCACTAAAAACACGGCAATCGCGTAACTCACAATCTAGCCCACGGCAATAAAAAACGCGAAAAAACGGAATCGTGATAAAATGAAAGTTTTATCAGAGCTCGCAACGCTCTCCTCCCTCAACCATACACACACCGGCCTCCCCACTAATACCTACATCACATTTCGAAGCCATATCGGCAGTCCATTATATGATCAGGCCATACATAATTTCTCGAATTCACTCGTCGACGCGCACTCGATAGCCCAGCATTTACATTTTAACGCGCTCCACCGACTCTCACCGCTCTATACAACCTCTACCATTCGCTCACGAAAAAAAAAGAGTGATCCACTCGTCGCGGGGGTCTAAATATTGGACAACCCTGTCTACTCCCCCCCGAAAAAAGCGCCGCATGTTACAGGAAACGAGCGGCCGAGTGAATTAACCCGGGCCTGCGGAAGTGTTTTCCGGTATTCCGGCTTTTTTCCCCCCGCCGGCACTTTTTTCCCCGTCGACGAGCTATCTCTCCCACTCGCCTAATTCGGAAAGTGATTTTGCTCGGCAAACAATTCACGCGCGCGCGCCGGTTGATGGATTTTTTTTTGCAGCTCGCCGCGCTGTATTAACGACCTCTCCACTGCCAGCGGCAGAGCGGTTTTCAATTTGCGTTGCAATATTGTTTGCTTTGTTCAAATGCCGACTGCGATTTTTTTTTTATTTTCCCGGATAGCATCGCGGGGGTACGAAGATGCCTCGCGTCGGCGATTGATTTCGGCCCCGGCCGGTAATAGGCGGCGCAGTTAGAGCTTCGTTACGGTATAATTGACAGGTTTTTCAGCGACGCGCGTTCTCGCTGCTCAAAATTCAGCGTTATTTGAACTTTCAGCTCGGAGGATGTAGAGGGGAGAGCTCTATTCGATTAAAGCACGTGGCATTGTTCGGAGGCGCAGCGGCGCGCATAAATAATAAACGTGATTACACGCCCCCGTCTTGATTGGTCACAGAGGGCCATAGCCGAGGGACTCGGCCTCCCGCTATGCGAGTGCAGACGACGACGTAATGCATACAACGGAGGGCTGCACGCGCCGAATACCGAATATATCAGGCGCGTCGTCTCCGTAGTCGAGAGCGGAGCTGCCCTAAATTCATGATTTTCCCATCGCGTCGAGTGAGGAGGTGGGTGTTACGTGCGTGGGTGGAATCTTCGTGGAAAATTGTTGGATTTTTTATGGAAGAGTGTGTACTCGGGTTGTTGTCATTTTTGCTTATGGGGTATGGGTATAGTTCCATGGAAATAAAGTTATTGATTTGACGATTGTGTTATCCGATGTTCAGGGAAACAATAGGTTATATATCGATTTGACTTTTCCGCACGCGCAGTCATTCTACGGAAAATGCGACGAGAAGACAAACGAATACTTGCAACCCTCAAAAATATATATCAACCCACGAATAATTCACACCTCCTAACCCAACCCAAAAAAAAACATTTTACAATCCTTCAAAGCACAGCTCGACAAGAGCCCCATAATTCAGACGGCCCTAGAGCCGCAGAGCCGATAGACACTAGCTGCCTGGCGTCCGGCCGCGTTAAAGCCACTCTCGGGGCGAACGTTTCACTCTCGCGCGAAAATAGCGGCGGCGCCACCCCCGCGGCGCGATCGCGTGCTGGCATGGCTATAGCTGCCGCGAGCGCGCAGACGAGAGAAAGAGCTCGTAAACAGGCTGACGCTCGTAAGCGGCTACCGGCGCGCTGGGCTGCAGCTACTGCTATGCAGCCGGCCGGTGCGAGTTCCACCTCTCCTCTGTTCTCTCGCGTTGGAAGGTTGGGCTGAAATTGTTTTATCGACGGGGATCGTTAGTCGAACATGAGAGAGCTTTGGAGGAGGAGAGGATTTGGAGAGTTGGAAGATTGCCGGCTGGATGCTTTTTTTCTGGGGAGTAGGTTTAGATGGACGGTTTTGTTGTGGTAATAGTACGTTTTTTATTAAACTATTTCATCAGAATAAGAAAAGTTTATTTGCTATTCTTTAAATTGTTGATGTAGGGTTACACGTGTCGACGAACCCTTTGAACGATGAAAATATCGATAACAAATCCAAACAGACTCATCGATCAAAAACTCCCTTCAAAGCAACAAGCCTCACTATCAAACTGACTAACCTAGCGAAAATCTACTTATCAAACGCTCGCTCAAAGATGCTCCTCAAAACGATCGGTATCTCTTATCACAGCTCTCCTCCTCCCTCCTACCCACCCACACACCCACCTACCCAGCTACAAGCTCCCACACACAGCAAGCTCTCTCGCGGATTACAGATAATACTCGTAGGAGAGGTCGGGGGATGGGAAGGGAGGCCGTTAGCGCTAGTGGATGCTCTCCGCAGCCTTCTTAAACGCGTAGCCCTCGGCTAGGAGAGCGCGGGTAACTCGCTCTATCTCTGTCTATCCCGCTCTCTCTCTCTCTCTCGCGTAATATCGTTTCTTGCGCATAACGAGGTTAGTTTAGTCAGCGAGTAGTTAAGGCGGAGGAGTAGGAGGTCAGGTGCAGAACCCCCCGCTCTGCGCGCAACTCGTAAGATCGCGTGTACACGCGTGTGTATATGTATATATATATACGTGACCGTGTGTAAGCGGGGCTTGTGCGGTTGGGGCTTGTATATATTGTGTGCACGAGGGTGTAATACGCGAAGTTAGGCGAGGGAGAGGGCGCGTTGACGAGCGATTGTTTCCTTTATTAAGAGTGTCTCGTTGCTTTCGACAAAACAAGCCTGAGCTTGGCCTTTGTTGCTTGGTTGGGTGTACTACGGGCCTTGGAATTTTGAATCATATTGGTCCACGCAAAATTAATGAAACACATGCAAAAGAAGCGAAAAGTTCGTTGACACTAAAAGCACTCTTCAACGAGTTACTTACATTTAAACTACAACTCCCCAGCAAAATAATTGTTACAGTGAGCAACGAGAAGCAGAGCAAGGAGGGTCGAAACGAGTATAATTTTCGGCGCATCTCCATTTGTTCAATGGCGCGGAAAGAAGGCAAGGAGAGAGCAAGCGCGCCGGAAGACTAGAGCAGCAAGCAGAGGGGGAGTCTACAAGCGGGAAGTACACAAAAGACGCCGCGATACTCGAGCCCCGGCAGGCTAAGGGGGCCGGGCCGCGGAAATAGAAAAGAAATGAGGAGAAAAATGCAATGAGCCCGGAGATAAGGGAGCGCGTAACGGGGCGCGTTACACCAAAAAGCGAGCGAAAAAGAGAGGGAGAGAGAAACAATGGGCCGTTACGGGCCGGTGGAAATAAAAAATAAGGGGAGCAAGAGGCTGGGCCAGATAAGGGCTCGAGATAAACGCGCGGAGGGGGGCAAGGAGAGCGCGAGCTTCCCGAAGAAGAAGCCGAGCGGCGCCGGCAGCATCCCGCCGGTAATATCCGCCGGGCACAGCCGGAGTTTCCCGGCTCCTTATCTCGCGTGTTTGCCACCCCCGCCGATCTCCCTCTTAGCCGAGTGTGTGTGTCTATGTGTGGCTGGGGCTGTGTGTGTGTGCAGCAGCAGCAGCTGGATATCGGAGGAGATCTTCCGTTTCCTGCTGTACGCTGACTTATCTCTCGAGAAAGCGTGTGGCTTGGGCCAAAATCGCCGGGAAATTTTCGTCGGAGCGAGGAGGAGATAACGCGCTTGTAAGCGCCGTCGCGAGGGCTAATTTTATGTGGGGCGTGAGCACTCGAGCTTTCGGTTTGTTAAGAAAGCGTTTTTCTTCGGAGTGATTTTCAGCTTGGTTTGGAGGGGGGGTGGGTTTGATGTATGTGGAGCGCGGAAAAGATGTTAATGTTTGAACGATACGCTGGTGTTGTTAATTTTATTTTGACGTTTGAAATTTTGCGGGATGAAAATTGTTACAAGTCGAGTGTACGCGTGTCATGTTGTAGGTGAAATATTTGATGTCAAAAGCCGGCCCGACGCGTTTTACGTTGATACAATTTTGATGATGCATAAATCTAAAAGCGTGACAAAATTATTTAAACCTTTACACGAGATCGTTTTGAGTTTTAATTATAAAGCGTCAGCTACGAGTGCGGGTGAAATTTTAATAATTAGTATTGTCTAAAAAATATGCCGGGCGTAAATTGAAGCTTTAGAAAATATTTTAACAATATATTGGATCCTCATGTTAATCCAGTATATTGGAAACATAGTGTATTAAAAATATATAAAACAACACTTTGCCTTGTACATTCCCAGTAATTGTCAAAAACCACAAAAATAAAAGTTTTAAAAGGTCGACTAAAAAAACTGTATAAACAATAAATACAAATCAAATCAAAAGCTAACTGAACACCCACCCCAAAACAGCAAATAAAACTCCACAACCATCAACCCAGCCACTCCCAACGACTCAATCAATCCAAGAAGCCCAACAATACAATCACCCCAGCCTCTTCTCTCTCCTGCGATCAATAAGCAAAACCACCTCGCTCGCAATAAACAACGCCAAGCATTATCCCGCAGAGCCTCTTATTAAACCTTAATCGGCCAAGTGCGCGCATTAAAAATACTTTTCCCCCCGTCCGCTATCGTTAATTTCCGAGCGATTCGCTTTATTTGCAAGCGGAATCGCGACGAGGCGAGAGAAAAAAGTTTTCCTAGCTCGGCTCGGCCCGGCGATAATTCACGGCCGGTATCGTCTCGGCGCGCAGTGAGTTATTCCTTCGAGCTCTCGGCGAGTAAAATAAGAAGAGGCAGAGGGATAAGACGCTCGGAAGGCGAGCGGTGGGCGAAGAAAAAAAAGAGGCCGAGGATCGGGATTATCGATTCGCAAAAAAATAGGGGCGAAGAGGAGGTCGACGCGGTCGAGGAGGAGAAAAGCAACGAGAGAAAGCTGCAATAGCTTCTAAATACGTCGGAGTTTCCTCTTTAAGCGCTCTTAAAACTGAGTGCCTGGAGTGGCACGATGAACGCCTTGGATTTGAATAAAGCGGAATCAAGGTTAATTTCACGTTTATTATAGTTTACATCGCGAGGGGTAAGGTTCGTTGTAGCATTTACTTGAATTTGAGAGTAGATAGCGGGGGCGACGATGCAGTTTCGAAATTTTGCAAAGTCTAGATTTCGCTTGCCGGCAAAAATGATAAACTCGGAAAATTAAATTCCGCCTCCATAAACACGGGGAGAGGTATGTTTATTTCGCGCGCGTGTACACACACGTAAGCTCGGCCGAGCGAGCTTCACGAGCGGCCGGCGTCGTGCACGTAAAATGCTTACATGTTTATCCAATAATCGACCGCATGCGAGCTTGCATGTCAGCCTTCGGGCTTATTTGAATAAAAAGCGCGTAAATAAGCGAGGTAATTAAATAAATTGTTATTAATTAATTTTCATTCGGAAAATTCATCGCGCATATAATAAAGACTGTGTTTTTCGAGAAAAAAGTGCCGAGCTCCGAGCGAGCTTTATCTCAGCGCTGCTACACGCTTAAACACTGTTTTCTTTATCGCGCGCTTAACGTTGTTCTAAGACCACACAATTTCCCACAATTTTCCATCGCAAAAAAACCTTCCATAAAAAAAAAAAAATCCCTCCTAAAATTCACCAGAAAAATCCGCAAAAACAATCAACCGAATCCCTCCCACCCTAAGAAACAACTCACTCCCCGGAAAGTACATCAGTCCGAGCAGGCAGTCGGTCGCGGCGAGATATACGACGGGCCCCAGAAATAAAGCCGTGTTCCGCGCGAAAGATTACCGGATTCACCAGCGCGCTCGCGCGTCGCCTCGTTGTATACAACGCCCCAAGAAGAAAGTCTATATCTCGCGCCCGGCGCTCTTTTCCCTCGCTTTACTCCCCCCCTCCTCCTAAACCCTTCGCGCGACGAGCTTTATACAATGCCCCCCCCCCCTTGGCACCGAAAAACCTTTACGTCGGGCTGTATATATGCGGGCGCGAAGTCGAGATAAAACTTGGGCGCGAGGCGAAGCGAATAATGCGCCAGGAGCGCGCGAGTTCGGAGAGCTGGAGCGGAGGAGGGAAGATAGGGGGCTAAGCAAGGCGCGGGTTGGGTTTTTAGTTGTTTTTAAGAGAGGCGATAGCCGGAAGAGTTTTGGAGTCTTTGATTGTGGTAGTGGAATTATTATTTTTCGTGCGTATGTATTGTCAGCGTTGGTCGATTATTAATGATGAACGATGTTTGGTGAAGAAGAACAAAAGAATGGTCAGGTACTGAATTAAAAATGAACGACTACCAAGTATTACGAAGCCCTGCTTCAAGCCGCGGCGAAGCTCGCTCCGTACATATTTTATCATATTCATTTCCTGGATCTCGAAAAAACGTCATCGTTTATCACTGAAAACATTGGCAAAAACAACCTCCCCCGCCCGCGTACGCATCCGGCCGCGCGGCAGTAAAATAAACTTTCCATTATTACGCGCCGAGCGGCACAATGCCGACGCATATTCGAAAAGCGCATCGACGCCGCCGCGGAAGCAAAACAAAAAAGCAGCCACCCCGGCGCACATAAAATACGCCATAATTCAGTTATATTCGCGAAAAGAAACGTTTCCGCGCGGCCGTCGTAAACTCCTCTATCGAGAGTAAATACCAGAATTAATTGTCCTCTCTCTCTCTCTCTCTGGGAGCACGGCCACCCGCGCGAGCTCTTTTTATTTCGCTCGCGCCGTGAAAATCCCGGAGTGATAATATTTTCGCAGAGCGGTCTGCACGATACCATCTCTGTCTCTGTTTCTCTTTCTCTCTCTGCGGCTTGTGTGCATGCGGGGCGCGAATTCGCGGCGGGCAGCGACAAACTTTTATGCAAATTACCGCGCGCCGGCCGTTTAAAGTCGGCCCCCGCGAAATTACACAGCCAGCCGGCATTATCATTCGGTACGTAACGTAACCGTTATACTGTCGCAAGGCCGGCGGGGAAATAAAAATAAACGGCACTGCTCGTTTTCAGAGAGGGGGGGGGGGATTATTTTTATTAAAAGAATTCACTTTGCCGAGCAGTGGTTGCGGCGGGCATGAGCGGAGGATTCTCTCAATTTTTATCCACCTTCCGGTCCTTTCTGTTAGTGGACTCTCGCGCGAGCACCGGATAATTATTAATTTTAATGGTGCGGGTATGGTACGCTGGGTGCTCTGGGGCAAGCTCGTTGTTTTAATCTAATTTTATTACGCGGAATTTCTGGCTCTCTGGCTCGCGCTTTTTTCGCCTTTGTTCTTTTGGGGTGTCCGGATTGTTTGTGCGGCGCGTGTGTTTAAGAATTTTATAATCGAATTGCTGGGATTATGTACGTTTGCAGTATGTTTAGATTAAACTGGGTTTCATTACTTGGATTAAATTTATCGGTGGATCAAAATATTTTATGCAAACTGAACGTATTAAATGAAGGTATTTTTGTATTTTTAGTCTTTTACATTTTCCATATATAAAGCAAACATTTTTACATTTATTAATAAACGTTTCTTTTATCAACAACGAGTAACATTATTTGATTGGCACAATTTATCGAAATGGATGTTGAGCGCTCATATTAATCCCGTATTTCCGGAATATTACAACCCCTTCAAAAATTATCCAACAAAAGTAAAGCACTCGTGCTCGCTAATTGCGAAAAAACTCGGCATTTACGAGAACAGAAACGCAAGTGGTTCAAAATTCAATCGCTCTCGGGAAAAGCGCAATTTAATGAAAACGCACTTACACATACAGTATCCAGGACGTACGTATACGCACTTTCCACCGTAAATCGGCGACTCGCGGGTGCATTTAAAGGGCCTCCCACCCTCTGAATTACGGCGCTTGGATATTATCATTTAGTTCGCTTGTGCGCAAAGCGAGTGTCGGTGTGTGTATGTGTACGAGGTCGAGCGGTAGTGTAACGTCCGAATGAATATTTCGGAAGCGCGGCAGGCTATATAGGCTAGGCTTGCGTGGGAGATTTAGGTTGGATAAAGGCAAAACGAGGCCGATGCGCGTACGCTTTGTTTTTGGGAGCCGGTAATTAAAATAATCATTGGAAGTACGTTAAATTATAAATTACGGGGCGAAGTGCTGATAAAAATGTGTTTATGGATGGTTGGCCCTGAGGCAAGTGTTGTTTCACGGTTGAATTCGAGAAAGTCAAGTGGGTCCTATTCGTTAAATATCTTTTCATTAAGTATAATTAGTAAATTTTGGGAAAGAGTGTGGAATTAAAAGATGACTTTTATATATTTTTAGTTGTGAATTATTAAATTAACATTTCCATGAATTTAAAAAGCTTTCAGAAAATTGCATTAGACCGTCAGTAGTAACAGCGCGGTCAAGAGCGGCATTATTTTAAAATACAAAAGTCCACTCATCGTCCCACTTGCTTACATGCAAAATGAGAAAAATTAAATTATTTCATTCCAAGCTGCAAAATAAAATTTTACTACACTTTCCAAAATTAAAAAAAAATGTATGTACCCATTCCGAAGCCCCGCATACACAATAAAACTATACAAAAACGAAAAAAGTCCAGAAACCGGTGCACCGAGAAAAGGGCCGACACGGGGCGCAATAAATTGCTATTAGAATCATGGAGCGGCAACGTGACAATCTCCGAGTCGCGTGAATCACCGCTCGGCCGGTAATTGGCAATAATCGAGTAGTCCCACCCCGACGCGTGTAACGCAGCTCGAGTTAATATCGGACCTTTATCGCGCCTGGAGGAAAGAATGCGCCGATCTGGTTTGATGAATGGTGATTTCGAGGAGATGTATATATAGTGTTACATTTATTTTTTTTTTCTCTCTTAAGATGGACGACTGCGAACTAGGACGCGCGCGCATATATACGCGTGATTTATCGGGACTGCATTTATGCGCGGATTCGCGCCTTGAATTTTTAGCCGCGTTCTTTTTCATCTCGTTGGTTGACGAATAAATTGAGCGGATTATCTGCCGGCTTAGCCAAATCGAATTCCGCTGAATTTGCAGCAACGATGTCGGGGAAAGCCGTTTAAGTAGTTTAAGAAATGCTAATGCTTATTTATGCTTTTTTAAAACACAATATTTCTGTATATTCTCCGCTTGCGTATATACTATCAAAAAAATAACCAAAAATTGAAATTACCAATCACGCCCAATTAAGAAAATAATTCAACACTAGCATAACATTAGCATACAGAACTAACACAAAATCAGCCTAAAATAAGTACCTCAGCATCGCCATGCAGTTACCCGCATACCCGCTAACACAGTTTCTCTACTCGCGCGCTAATGCAAGCGCGCCTTGGATAACGATGAAAATCGAGTTGCGGTGTCGCCACTCTCTAGCCGTACGCGAAGATGAGAGAGAGTGCGAGCGTATACGGCAAGCCCCGTTAATGGATAATAAGCGAGGCGCGAGCTTGACGCTTAAAATTACAGAGGCCTGGCTGCGAGGATATCTGTTTACTTCGGCCGCCGCGTGCGAGAGCCGCATTTGTCTCTCTTGCGTTTCGCGCGAGAGCGGATAGTTTGGATGGAAAAGCGCGAGTCGAGGCTATCGCTGCGTGGGTTAGAATTCTTTTTATATAGTGTTGGATGAATACATTTTGTGCGTTTCTTTACGCGTCAACGAGTTTCGTCCCTATATACATCGTCACATTCTTCATTCACGTATACAAACGATCGCCGCATAAAAAACAACCTATACGCAAATCAATCTCACTTAAGCAGCGCTAAACTTGGCGCAACAGCCATATCCAGCCAGGGCAGATTAATCAGCAGCCGAGCATTTTGTCCTCTTATCGCTTGGCCCCTTAACAAATGCCCTGTCAAACTCGCCGGGACCCAGCGGCCTGTATATCCCCGAAAGCCCTCACGGAAATTCTCCTCCTGCAGTCAGCAACTCTCCATCTCCCTCGCTCTTCACTTTAGCTGCAGCTCTCCGCACCTCTGCATTATGTATCCACGCTTGTCCATGTACGTGTGTGTGTGAACGTTGGGGTGCGGCGTCAGGTGAGCGTTTGACGAGGGCGCCCGGAATTTAATCAATGAGAACGCGCTTCGACGCTCGTTTGCCGCGTGCGAGAGCCCTGTGGCAGTGTGTCGATACTCGAGAGCCCGAGGCTGGCTCGCTCTGTGTGTGTATACGTGTGTAGCGAGAGAGACGCGGAGAGCTCGCCGCTAATGTGCTAACTTTGCCTTCCGCGGGGCAGGGGCTTTTCTTTGGGAAATTTCGGCGAGATTGGCTTTGTTGGGGGGTGGATTTTGAGAGGATCATTGTTCAATTGAGTCGGGAAGAAGTGAGGGTTAGTTGGAACATGGTAGTATTGCGTTAGTTTGTAAGCGGCAATTTTTGAAATTCATACGCGAAAGTAATTCTTAATAGATGGTACTTAAAAGCTTAGAAGCTAGAGGTTATATAGTGTTTACTTTGAAAAAAGTAAAGAGCAGGGTGGGAGGCACGTAAAACCATATCGTAGAAGCCTTGTCACTCGGTACAAACATAAACACCGTATATCCGTAGTGAACACGGCCATACGAAGGGCTGGTAAACACTGAAATTATGCATATATACGGCTGTGTGTACTCACCTCGACGAGAGTAATGAGGATGATGAAGAGGGGCGGCGGGCAGCAGGTGTAGTGGTCGGCGTAGTACTTCCGATCGCGCTCCTCCGTCAGGAACTCGTCGCCGATCATGCGGACCATCCTGAAAATTAATATAGAAATGACCTTGATTAGTAATTTTGTTTGCGCTTTTGGCTTTATGATTAAATGCATGTGATGTGGAGCTGGTTTGGGTATGTATAGTTGAACGAGTTTAGGGCAATATTTACAAGTTTTAGTTTATTTTAGGGATGTTGATCAACTATTTATTTAACTAATAGAAGTATTAATAGATATTATTAGTTCTCATTTATACTAAACATGGTTATTATTTCATAATTAATAAAATTAAATACTGTCTATAATAATCAATAATAATTAGCAATTATTAACTGTCTGTCACAATATCTATACCGAGGATCCTCGAAATACTTGCTAATTTCATAAACGCGATCACCACCACAAAAAAACCACATTCACACCCCACTCAACCAGCTGAATCAAAGCTCGCAATCTCGTCGCCTCTGAAAAAGTCATTAAACAAATTTCGCACCCTCCCAGTTTATATATAAAGCCCCGGCGAAATAAAGGGAAGAAGCCACTTTCCCGGCTTAGCGCTCGCGCGAAAGAAAATTGCATCCTCAACTCCCACTTCATTTCCGCAATTTCGGAACAAAGTCACGCGGCGCGCGGCAAAGACCCGGCGAAGGGTACTGCATATCCGCCGCCGAGGGACGAAGGAAAAAAAGCAGCCGCCACGGCGCCGGGATTATAAGATGAAATTTATTAACGCGCGGCTTTTGAAGTTACGTACCTCGCGGGCGCGTGCCCGCTTCTTTTTTCCCCCCCTCGGCCGTATTATTTTTCGACGCAGCGCTGGAATAAAATTGCGTATTAATAAAAGGGGGAGCGCCAAAGTTGCCGCTGGTGCGGAGGAGTAGGAAAGTTAGCAATTATTTCGTTTCGCGTTTTATGCGCTGGATAGGTGAAGTGGAGCGCCACTTGGCCGTTTCGCTTAATGCGCGCAGCGAGTTTTTCCCTGTACTTGTTAATTAAAATGTACACATAGAAGCGAGCTTTGTTTCGCTCGAACAAACGCAAATTGTATCGCTTTGAAATTCCTAGTATTTATCACGTTCGAGCTTTCATTAACTGGAATTCTATATATCTGCATTGTCGAAAGTTCGATACCCGGCGCGCTGTCAAGAATCTAGCCGCGCAGAACCCGGAGCTATTGTCCATTATTCATTAATCGCTCAAGCCATCCCACCAGTCGCCAAATTGATCCAGCGTATACCATTTCAAAAGCGACACTTGGCACAAAAGCCAGCCTAAAATTCTTTCCTGGTACAAGAAATCGTAAAGGGTGTCAATCCCCTTACGCCGACTACCCCCCTTCGTATTCCCTTTCTTTTAATAACGACACCCCAGCGAGGGTCGAGGCACAATGCAAGACGCGGCCAGCCGAGGGTAGAGTCGGACCCTACGTACAAGCTGCTTGAATATCTCGCGACTCTAGGTTTTACGGGACGCGGCCGCCTCGGAGCTTTGATATTTCAACGGCCTATATATATATGAGAGGCGGAAGTCGCTCGTAAACATTCCCTCCTTGCGCGGGCCAACAAAAGGGGAGGAGAATAGATCCGGCTTGCGCGCGCGCTGCTTTCTTTTACGCGCGGTCGATTCTTTTTTTTTCGCTCCTTCGCGCGCTTGTTTGCTGCTGTTACGCGCGATTTCGTGAGGGTGATAGCTAGCCGAGCAGCTGCGTAAGTGTGGATGACGAATTTTGCTCGGTGAGTCAGAGGAAAGAACGATGTGACGCGGTTGGGTTTGTATTTACAAGGATAATAATGATTAATTGCGAATCTTAAAAGGGCACTCAAAAGAGGTAAACTTCTAACTATTCCTCACCCTTCAACTAAAATCAACTCGGCAAAACTCGAGAAAAGCAGCAACGAGCGCGCAATTATTATTTCTCCTAGCCACACACAATAGCTCGTCGAGACCAGTTGCGGCTCGATTGGAGCACTCGAGGCCGGCGCTTGCGCTTGCGAGCCCTCGATAAAGCAAAAGGGAAAAAATCGATAAGGAACGGCTCTAAATTGCTTTTCGAGACGTTCCGCGGCCGCGCGCAATTTCGGCCTATATACGTACGTGAGCGCGCGGCCGGGCCACTCGGCAAGTATACAGGGGGGTAAAAGGACCGTCGCGTAATCGAGCAAAAAAAGGACGCACGGACGCGCGAGCGCAAAGAGGTCGAGTGAGCTCGATCGATTTATCGTAATAACGCCGCCGAGTGCTACCTGGCAGAAGACGAGTCAAATGTCTAATTAGACGGCTGGGGGGAAAGCTGCTTTGCGAGGTTTAGAGTTTTACGGAAAGATGGACGGGTGAATTAATGCGGGCTAAAGAGTCTTTAATGCTTGATGAAAGGGCTAGTACTGGAAAGTAGAGACAGAGGGACGAGGGAACGATTCGGCAGGAATTACATTAATTGATTCGTGGGAGCGAGCGACGATTCATTAAATTTTGACCCGCGGCACGCTTAATTTCAGGCTTTGCACTAATTAAAATTGAATAATGCAGCGGGCCTGCCGAGGGAAAATTACAATGCAGCGAGTCGTTGAAAATTTCGCAAAAGTAACCTGAAATTCGATGTAATTCCGGCGCGCCGAGCAAACCCATCTCGAAACTCTAATCCCAATCTGGCCGATCGAAAACCCACCCTCCTACCATAACGAAAATCGCTCGCTCCTCTCCGAAAAATTAAAGAAAAAAAAAGGACGTGGAAAGTTGCCAACGCATCGGGCTAAGAGAATGCACCATGAATTTTCCATGGCACTTGGATTTCCGAAGCGAGCGGCCAGAGCCGAGTGAGACAGCCAGCCACACACACGTGCAGCGTTCGCGAGATCGAATTTCGCGAGAAAAAGCCGAGCGAGACGCGGAGCGTAGGAGAGAGAGAGAGAGAAAATGAATAAAACCGGGTGGGGGGGAATAGAATTCACGCGCGCGAGCTCGGGTGTCTGGCGCGTGTCTCGACTTCGTATTGTTTGCCCGGGGCCTTGCAGCCATCCAGCCACGTGTGTTGGACCAGGATAAACGCAGCCAGGCAGGCATAGTCTTGAGAAAAGTATATATTCGCGCTTGCGGCTTTACGCTCGGGAAGGCATGAAATTGCGGCGCGAGTCAGTCGTAGGTTCAAGGGCTTGGATTAGCGGAGATGTGTGCTGGTGTACCTGAGCGTGGTTGGATTGGTGAGGAATGAATTGTTGCTGCGGGGGTGTGAGATGAGGGGATGAAAGGTGATGGAGAACGTGGTTGATTGGGATTGTTAAGCTTTTTTGATAAATAAGGTCTGTGGGAGTGGGGTTGATGAAGGTGTCGTGAAGGATTTGTTTAATTAAAAAAGAGTAAGTTAATAACGTTATTATCAAGATTTTGTGTAATTTATTGTCTGCGTGGCGTATTTTGAAATTTAAATTTTCAATTGGAGTATAAAAAAAGTTGTATACTCCGCAGACTTTGCTCAAAGTTCCTTAAAAACAAAATTATCTTCTCCGAGGCAAGAAACTTTTTTCTTAATATTGAATAAAATATAATTTATTAGCCTCTCCCGCAAAGTTTCCCTTACCCTCTCCTCAAAAAAATAGGCTTAATTTTAAGCACTCGCCGACAGCCCATCGCGCGAGCACAAAATACACACAGGAAGCAACACCTCGCTCCCTCGCTCCAATTTAAATTTTCCGCAACGTGACGGCGCATAAATATTTTCATCAATCCCCGATTCAACCACCTCACTTACGTACATAAAATACAAAAAAGAAAATGAAAGCAACGAAAAAAAAGCCTCTCATCGCGACGGACAGTTTTAAATTCAGCACGTACGTACAAGAGGGTATATCCACGGGAAAGAAGGGAAAATTTAGATTAGAAATATTCGCGCACGAGCGGACCGGCTCGCAGACGCCCTTTTCACGCGCGAACGGGAATTCCCGAAACTCGGGCGCGTCATCGATACGCCATTTTTTTTCCTCCACGGCTGATTTTTGCGGGCGACTTGCGCGCCCAGCTTTCCCTGGGGTAATACGCCGGAGATATCATTTTTATAAGAGAGGGAAGTTTTCGATACTTTTCTCGGGGCCGGCAAGTTATTATTCGGCCGCCTGAACACGAGACGCGCGCGGTCTTCGGTTTTTCTTTCCTTGCCTTTTATACGGTGCGAATTCGCAGGGGCTGGAGGTTTCGGTCAATGATATGGCGAAAGTTGGATATGAGATTGTTAAGTGTAAGATGTATGGTCGAGTGGATGTGGTATTTGCATGCGTGCAATATTTTAGGTCACGGTGAGTAGTATTGCGAGTTTAATAAATTTTGTCGTTATTGGTATATTAGTCAAGATATAATAATTAATTTAATATTCGAAATTATTTGATAATTATGTTATAGCGGTATGCATTTTATTCATAATTATCGTGTTCAATCGCAATGTGGAAATACTCTCATGAAGTTATTATGAACTCAATAAATTCAATAAATTTCTACGAAATCATTATCATAATTTAACAATATAATTATCCGCTCTCATTTCAAACTCCTAACTCGACCAAAAAAAATCGAAGCAGAAATACCAAATTTCCACAAACCCTTAAACACCCACGCATTCGATGACGCGCAGATTAAAAAAAGCTCACCCCAAGCCATACACTCAGTTATACCATTACCAAGAAGCTATAGCGAGCTGCCCATGAAGAAAACGCCGCGAGTACAAGGGTTTTCTCCAAGAGAAACTGGTGGGAGGAAATTGACTTCTGGCAGGTACGACACGTGCTCGGACTACGCCGCGCCACTGAGAGCATTTTGCCATAAGCTCGTAAACGAGTCTCCCTCTCTCTCTCTCTTTCTCGTAAAAAGCCCGGCGAAATCGTCGATTCTCTCTTCTTTTTTCTCCCGCTCTCCTAGTTAGCTTTTTTTCCGCGCGTCCCGGGCCCCCGGCTTCTATCCGCGCGCCCCTTTCGAATTTCCTCTTCTCGTTCCTTGATGTGTGTGTAGTCTGATTATAGCGGCGGTCTCGCGTGGACGGGGGGTAGCGGAACAAAAATAATCTAGGTTGCCGGAGCTTGCAAGCGCACGTGTTCGAAATCGTTCATTGGGCTTGCCGATTGAAAAAGCCGTGTGCGGGGCTAGCTCGCGCTGGCTTTCCGGAACGGATGATGGATTAACTTCGTTCGGCATTGTGGCTTCTTCTGCTGGGGAGGCTCGAGGAGATTTTACGGTTAATAGCTGTATTAATTATCGCGCGGCGTAATTATGATAGCCTTGTGAATTAATAATTAAAATTGTTTTAATGACGCTGGATATTATAGAAAAGTATAAGGAGGAAATTGAATTCTCTCAATTAAACATTTTCATTTTCTTGCAATCCAAAATACAGGAAAGCAAGTACGGTCTACCTATATATACCATTTCGCTTGAACTTCTTTCACGTCCCACTATTGGGATTTTTATTGCAATCACCAGAGAACCAATCGACCTTTTTCCACGCGTTACGAATATATCTCCTAATAAAAACATTCCCGAAGAAGAAGCGCATCGAAATTTCATACCACAGCGCGCAAGACCTTCCAACCCAGTTTTCAGCTTGTCAAAAGTCAAACACAGAGAGAGAGAGCGAAAGAGCGCGCGCGCTGAATCCCGCCGACTCTATCAATCCATTATTCAATTTTAATCGGAAAGCTCGAACCGCGCGGCGTATACTTTTCATTTATCAAATTCACTCGACGCGCGTGTACATAAATTTCGTTTTTCTCTTCCCCTTTCTTCCGGCGGCGGGCCGCTCTCCGTACAATCGGCGCGCTCGCTCCGTCTTGCGCCGGAAAACTGATTGACTGCGGGGGTGCAGCGACACGTGAATCGATAAGAGCCGTCGCGCGCGCGGCAGGAGAAATGGAAAAATCGAGAGACGGCCCAGACGTCGGCGCGATGAATAAAGGCTGTCCCGAGCTGGAAGAAAGCTGAGAAAGAGAGAGAGAGGGAGGATGACGCGAGAAACGTCGTCGAGTGGCGCGCGCGTGCGACGAGGCGGAAGGTATACAGGCAAGGGGGGTGAGGTGACGCGAGATAGCTTTTTATCGGTGCCAGGAGGGGCGAGCTTTTTGCTGGCTGCCTGCGCTTTGTAAGCGCGTGTGGATCTGGGTGACGCTGGGGGTTTTTGATTTTTTCAGGCCGGGAAGTGTTTAAGTGAGGAGTGATTCTTGGTTAATTTGTAAACTTGGAATGACGAAGGTAATTGAATGTAGAAATTCATTTTTCAAATGAATTATAAAGTTTGAATAAGTTGATTAATTTTTGAATAATTCATCACGCGAACGAAGATAGCTGATAAGGAAGCATGAGAATTAATAGATCCTTATATTATTTTTATCATTAAATAAAACTTATATATTAAGCACACATCACCTCAGAAATAGAATTTCTAAACCCAAAAATCGTTACTCCAACCACCCAAACATTCCACGAGACCCTCAAGTAGAAAAACCGTCCAAGCTCTCGCCGCAGTAGAGACGACCGAGTTGAGTCCGGCGCGTCGCCGCGTCTCCATCCCAAAGTAAAAGATCTCGTGGCGCAAAGCCAATATTCGCGCGGCCTCGGCTCTCCAGACCCAAAATTGCGCGTATACAACCTCTCCACTAAAGTAACGCTCACTGCGCTTTTTGCAGTCGGCTGTTTTTACGCGTCGCCTGTTTACTTGGCTTCGACGCTCGCTTTTACCAGAGAAAACTAGCGTGCGCTCGTTTCGATTAATTTCCAGCCGGCGCGCGGCTAGCACTCGCGCTTTTTAATACAGCTTAACGGCTTTGTTGTCCCAGTAAACATTGCCCCTCGTTGTTTTCCTTGACTTTTCTTCTCGCACATGTACCGGAGAGCTCTCGTTTGAGAGAGCTTGCGCTGTTTGCGTCGCAAGCTCGACCGCCGAATGATATACGAGAAAATTAAAAAACCGCTTTTCATCCACGCGTGCTCGCTGTTTGCCCGGGCTCGAAATAAAAGCCGAGAAGCTTTTCCACGGCGGCTCGAGAGCGAATAACAGCGCTCGCCGAGATTTTCACTTTATTATTGTCCTTTGCCACCTGCGCGCACGTCAAAAGTTGGAAAAAACAGCGAGTTTTCGCCGGTACGCGGCTCTTTGTCCGCGAGCGAAGCTGTCCCCGATTATTCCCCGCACGCGGCCGTATATATCGGCTTGCACAAAGCCATTGATCTGGCCGGCAGCTCCTCTTGCCTCGCGCCTTGTAATTTCACCTAAAAACACCGCAGCGCGCCGTGAATTCAGCCGATACCGGCGCGCCATTATTCGATCGGTCGCGCGCGAGCGGTAAAAAGAGCGCGCTCGTTAAATCGAGATAAGGGAAAACTAAAAGCCGCGGCGATCGCCGGACGAAAAAAAAAAGAGAGGAAAAAACGAACGCTCGGGATACTCGCGAGTATACCTGTAGGTTCGGCGAGGCAATTTTCTTTCCGGCGGCCCCTTCGCTGTATATATAGGAGTGTGGGTTGGCTTTGGAGAAAAGTCGAGCTCCCTAATTACTGGCGGGCTTCGGCAAACGCTCGATTCGGCTATTTTCGGCGGCGGGAAAAGCTCGTGAAAATCTGCGGAGCCTTGTATATCGCCAGACTCGACAAAGCGAGCGAGGTGCGACTTTTTTCGTCGCTAATTGCAACGATTCACGGGAATTGGCTTTTCTGTCTCTAAGCGTCCGGTAAAATCGGCTTTATAGATCTGGTTCTTTATCTGCATTCAGTAAATTTACCGTACCTATGTGTGTGTATCTATATTGCCAGCAGATGATCGTTCGAGAGTAATAAATAAGCCGTCGAAAGAAATCAATTACAATTCAAATCAGGCGCTCCCGGGAGTATATATTCATTTGAATAATTCTCCCGAGGCGCGTGACATAATAATCTCCGCTAGAGAGCCGGCGCGAATATATAGCCGGCGAGAAAACGCGAATATCGAGCGGAGGAAAAAAGGAATTAGAGAAAGAGAAAGAGCGCGCGAAATTCATTGGCGCATGTGCGAGCGGAGATAAAACTCGTCACGAGAGCCGATATATATATACATATATAAAATCGTCGGTATAGCGCTGGCATTTCAATGCGGGTGAGAGAGAAAAAGCTCGGCAGCTTCCGGCTCTTTATTGTTTATGCAAATGCGCTTGACGACGACGATATCGCTGCCGAACGACCGGCCGAGAGGGAAAATAGAGGAGCTTCGGAAGCTCCGGCGTTACGCGCTGCTGCATTATACCAGAGAGAGAGAGAGCTCCGCGAGATCAAACAAGCCGCGCTGCTGCCGTACTTTAATGTTAATTCCCGCGCAACTTTGCCGTTTCGATTCACGGGCTGCTTGAGAAAACTGACGACGCTCGCCGTTAAATTGTCGAAACTTTTCGCGCGCTTCATTAATCGCCGGGCGGAACGACGCCGTTTCACGAATTTTCTAGAGCACGGCGGAGTCATCCTCGGTAGGCTGTGTAGAGGCGCGTAGGATAATGAAATTCCGGACGACGTCGTAAAAATAGCTGCGCCGGAACGTCATCGGCGAGCAGTCAAAATTTTCATGCAAAGTAAGAGTTATAAATTTCGTCCGTCGCGGCTTTCTCTCTCGAGAAGCCGGATGAAAGCTCGCGGGGCAGAGAGCAAAAATTGGGCCAATACGCGGAGGGGCTGGGCGAAGGGCGGAGCGGTGGAAAAAATATCGGAGAGCAAAAGGTGCTTTATAACTACTCCCGGGGCCCTCTCGCTTTGTATACGTGTATATGCCCAGGCAAGAGTGCACCTTGGCACATAAGCGAGGCCGTCGGGAGGAAGCGGCCGGCCTTCAAAGGGGTGAGGGCACGTAGAGGCTGGAATTCTCGTGTTTCTCCCGGAGAAATGGAAACAGGTACACGCGAAGCCGAAAAAAGGAGACGATAGAAGGAAGGGGAGAGGAGAAAAAATAAAGGCAAAGATGCCGGCAAAAGAGAGAAAGGTTTGATCAAAGAAGTGAATATACACCCCACCCCCGCCTCGGCTTTCTCTCTCCGGAAAGCTATATTGCGCGTCGTCTTTGAAATATCGATACATCTGCAACGCGTCGTCGTCGCTCTATATTCAGATATTGCGCCACGGCTCGACGGTGAAAAACTTTGGCCCGACGAGGCTAATGAAAAAACGTCTCTTTGCGAAGTGTATTTTTCATTTTGGAGCCGGGGCCGAGGCCGCGCCTCGATAAGAGCCAGACGAGCAACTTTTCAGATGACTTTATTGGCGGACGCCGGGTAAGAGTCGCGCGCGGCAGGAAGCATTGGGATCTTATAAAACTCGGAGAGCGCGCGCGGCTAGTCGAGTTATCGAACTTGTTCCTCGAATTACTTTTGATTAGCCTACAATGATTCTTCATTCAGAATCTAATTAAACATATTCAACTTCCACTTCCGCTTGTAAAATACAATGGAAACACAGACGTTCTTACCGATCTTCACCCAGCTTCTATCTCCCGTTCTCGCAAACGCGGCTGGCTAAGCACACAGAATTTAGGAGAATCGCGGCCTTATAATTGCCGGCGCACCTGCTTCTAACCTAGCCATAAGGCGTCGGCAAACACAGCCCGAACTTGTGCGACCACCTGCGCGCTCTGCGAGAGCACAGTGGACCTATTATAATACGAAAGCGCGCGGTAATTTTGGCCCCACTGTGCATTAAAGTATCTCTTATCTGACCATCGTAATTCGAGCGCGTGTAAACGCTTACTTGAGTATAAAGCGCGAAAAAAGCTATTGTTACGGGGTTGAAGTATCGAGCTGTTACGCAGGAGGATGACGAGGATATTGTAAAGAGTGGAGAGAGTTTTGGAGAAGACTATTTTTATGTGGGTTCATTAAGCGCGCGGTTGTAAACAAGCTGTTGCCCTGCCCTTGCTTGTATCTGCGTCTTTGATCGCCCACTTTTTTTTTTTAGGGATTGTTTAGGTGATTCTTTTATAAGAGGGTTTTAATTAGATGAAATGCGATGCTTATCGTTCTTGGAAGGACTGACGAATGTCTAATTTAATTTCCAGACGTGTTTTTCACGCGAATACACCTTTTTCCAAGCCTATGATAAAAATAAGCTGTTACGTAATCGAGCAGTGCTATAAATAAATCCATTCACCTCGCGCCGACAAACGACCAGCCACCAAGCAAAACACTCACCCCAATTTCCCAAAAGCCAACATCCCACCCACCCTGCTAAAACCCATCCATAAAAAATCAGCAATCCCAAAACCATCCGCCCCCACCCGCCAATAAAATCCAAATTCTTTTTTTCGCAAGCCACGAGCTCGCGGCACGTGACGCGGACACTCGGCGGGCCGCACGCGGCAATTAGTATGGATTACCGCGGATGGGCTGCGAGCTCGCGCGGTTTACCATACGGCCGTACATCATCGCGGAGCTCGGCCCGAGCTACACCTGGCCGAGCGCGCGCTGATTTAGGCGCTTAGGGGGCGGGCGGCATAGAGGGAGGGGGGGCTAATTGATCGGCCCCCGAGCCGGTATATCGAGCTGCTCCGCGGTCGCTAGCGCCGATGCTCCGTAAATGTTTTAGAGCGGGATTTGCGAGGGGCTTTGGAGCTGGGTAGATGTAGGGCGAGATGCCTTTTATTTTGAGGATTGCTAGGTTTTTTTTCGGTTACGATTTGGCCGTGGGAAAGCGGATTGCGAATTTTTTGATTTTAGGGGGTTTGAGAGGAGATTTGTGGACGAACCAAGTTGAGGATATGTGTAGGTTTTTATGATTATTTATTTGAGAATCTCAGTTATTAATTACTTTTTTATAAAGAAAGCTTTTTTTGGGTTAAGCATAGACAATCGTAGATTCTAAGAAAACAATTGAAGGTCCAATTGCAAAGTCCAAACTTCAGCAAACTCTTAGCGCGCTGCTATCGCTATAAATTTTGTCATCATCCCGAAAACTCAAAAAAGCTCCTCTCTCTCCTCCATTCGAATTAATTCGAAACGCGGCGAAAAACAACCGGCGCCGCGAATATTTCGCGTAATCACGGGTAGCCCCGGGGTCGTTAGTTTTTCTCTTCTGGATCGCGCGCATTCAAATGTTTCAAAGAATCCTAATGAAGGCGAGCTTGCGAGCTTGCGCGTAAATCTCGGAGGCCCCGGGTGCGCCGGAGGAAGGAAGGAGAAAACCGCATCGAACGCGGAAAGCTTTCACCGACGCGCTTAAAGGGCTTTAACGTCGATTCGGCTCGCCCTGCGCCCGCGCTATTTTACCTTTTATTGCTTTCCTCGTTCGGTCTTTTACTTTCTCTCGCTTTTTTTTTACCCCTCTCTTTTTTCCTCAGTGGTAACGTTCCGCGGCGAGCGGAAAAAGGAAGGCGCAGCTCGCTTTATTCGCGGCCCATTTGCATGCAAGTCTAATTACCGGCGCTGGTGAGCGAGCACGCGTAAATAGCGCTGGGATATCATAAGTGCGGCTGGTGAGTTGGAATTCGTGCAAGGGACGCGAGTCGTTTGGAGTTGCCGAGAGATGTAGTGCCGCGTGTTTTCTCTGTGGGTAATTGTTAATAGTTTTGCTCGACTGAAGTTCGTACTTTTGGTGTAATTATTTTTTAATTTTCTTTTCGAGTGCTACTTTGTGGATAACTTTTTGAGGTCTCGAACTAAGAGGAAATGTTTGTTAAACATACTGCTGGATATTCTTGTAAAAGCAAATTAGTTTAATCTAATGTTTATTGATGTCAAGGTAATTTAAAGCTAATTAACTACTCGTCAATAGTTCACCTTCTATAATGATCGAAAATAATCCTTATCAGAACTCGAGATTAGACCAGTTCCGGAACTCTTGCAGTCCAATCGATTTCGCGCATTTATGTCCGCGTGTCAGAAGCTATTAAGGAATTTCCGAATTAGAGGCGAGGAAGAGAGAGAAAGCGCGAGAGACGAGCGCTAATCCAGACTCTCGAGAGCGAGTTAGCCGGCCGCCAAAGCTTACTTTGACATCCAAGTTGTCACGCAATTAAGTAAGCACCTGGACGCGAGCCTGCGGGGGTGGAGGTGGCACGAGGGGCGACTTCGAACTCCGTCAAAGTTTCCACTTAATTAGCAAAACGCTTTTCCCCCCGAGGCTCCCTCCTTGAATATGTATATAGGTATACATCGAAAAAGCGTCGGGGTTATCGTTACACGTGCAAACTTATCAATTAGATGTTAGGGAAGAAAAGCCAAGGAGTCGTGGCCGGCTTGACCTCTCGGCTGAGCAAGCAGATTTCTCTTATCGGTCTTTGGCTTGTTGAGATTCTTCGGGCTTGGGTTCGGCTTTTCTTGAAACGCGAGGATTCGACGGAAAGTCAAAGTTTACGCATCGCATTCTACAAATAGATGGTCATCGATTAGCTATCTCTAAGGCTAAAAATTCTGCAAACTCCGTCATTACTAAAATTAGACAACGATTCGAGAAAACCACTAACCAAACTCAAAATTCCCACTACCCCAAAAACTTGCCCCCAAAAAAGCCAGTCACTCTCCAACCAGCCACCGCAACCAGCTCACCGCAAGCCGCGGCGCAAGATCGAATAGCTCGGCTCCTGCTGGCATCGGCTCTAGCGGCGCGCGCGTCGAATAGCCAACGAGAGAGAGAGAGAGAGAGAGAAGCATCGGAATATTCAGCGCCAGAACTCATCGCTGACGCTCGGCCCGTCGGCTCTCGCACATGTGCGGCCCGGATTAATTAGCCGGGCGCGCGCGCGCTCGCGTTCGCGTAATTTCGTACGCTCGAAGTTCGAGATTAGGGACGAGCGGGAGAGAGAGAAACGCCATACGCGCAGCGGGATATTGGATTATACGTCATTGGTACACGTCGACGCGGCTGCGAGACTAACGAGCGTGGAGCTCGGCCCGCGCGGGATCCTCGATTGTCCTCGTTGCGCCAGTGCGGCGTTTTGATCGAGCCGCGAGGGCCGCGCGATTTATTCCTCTAATTGTCGAAAGTGCGCCCCGGCGCTGCGGATAAGAGAGAAAGAGGAGAGTTTGGAGATGGGATTACGCGGCTGTGCTGATGAGTCATGATTGGGGGAGGTGTTTGTTTGTTTGGCGGTTTCGAGCTGCTTTGTTTGCCGAGTTTTATACGAGGGTTGTTGATTGATGGCGTTTTCTTTTACGGCTCTGATTTGTATTTTCATTCTATGTCATTTCGTTTCGGCTGTATTAATTAATAAATGTTGTAATATACTCCGTAATGAAGTAACAACTTTCGATATCATATTCGCGTTAATTAAAACAATATTAATCACGTCTAGTGTATTACCGTTCAAAAAAAAGCTTGACGCAACCTAAAATCCACGCTGTAACAGTCGCGCTTACACGCATTACCCGCAAAATTCCACCCCTCCCATCGATCACCCCACCATCAACATAATAGCAACAAACAGCGGCCCAAAATCACTCGGTAATCCAAGCTCCGCGGCAATCGCAGCCGGAATCTCCAACGACTCGCAACAAATCCCCGCGCTAAAAACTCCCGCCACTCCAAATCTCCCGGCGATCCTGTCCGCTGAAAAAGGCCGGAAATCTCCAGAGCCCTCTTATACACACACGCTCACTACTATAAAGCCCCCCCCGTACAAAGCTCCGGCACTATACTCCGCAAGCTCAGTCCGAGAGCTGGCTGCAGAACCGATCGAGTATTAACCCCGGCTCGAAATATACGCGCGACAGGTCAGAAATTCGGCGTACAGAGAGAGAGAGAGAGCGTAGGTGGTGCTCGATTAAGAGCCAGGCCGGACGAGAGAGAGAGAGAGAGAGAGAGAGAGAGAGAGAGAGAGAGAGAGAGCGAGTAATCCCGGCTGGCTTTGCGCCGGAGCGCGGCTTAGCGGTTCGGCCGGCGGTGTTAAACAAGGCGATCGGAATCCTCTTTGAGAATTATCCCCCTCTGGCCACGTACGTACGCGCGGCGGGGCCGGATCTCAAGAACATTACCGTCGGCACGTAATACCGCGACGTTTCGCGCGCGCGGGGTTAGGGTAACGATCGTTAATACCGATCGCAAGCTTTCTAAGGCTGCGAGCTCTTTTTGTGGATGAAGGGTACGAATTTGAGGTGTGGATGGGTTAGGGTGATTGTGGGGGATGATGGATTAAGTGTGTGTTAGGGGGGGAGGTTTCAAAGGAAGTGTTTTGAGGAGGCGATCGGGGAGCGTGTGGGTGGCGCGGGTTCGTTTGGCGACGGGGGAGCTAATCGAAAAGCCGATAAATTAACCAAAGGATCTTAATCCGTGGCGTGAAATTGCAGCGGGACGAGGTAGAGTGGAAACGGCTCGCCGGAGAGTTCTTGGGAGATTCTTGAGCGGATGGTATGTGAAAGATTTAAGAATTTAGTTTTAATAAAGGTAAATTTAGAAAAAAACTAAAAATTATAATAACCGTAAAATCCAAAGCACTGCTTTAAATTTCAAACCGTGAAAAATTCTTTGAATATGTCCAGGCGTATAGCTATTAGTCAGGCGCCGTCTCGGCGCACCTTGACCCATACTACTTACAAACTCCCGCGGCTTTCCCCGCGCTTTTCCAGCTTTCCCCTCTCGACTTTTGCACTCCCGGCACGCACGCTTTGCCCAACAAATCGATGAAAAGAGAGTTAACTAAACAAACCGTTAAATAAAGCAGCACCGAGGAAGCCACAGAACAGTCACCCCCCGCGCGCTGCATTTACACACTCGCACACGTACGGTACAATACGTCACGCACTCGAGAAAAAGAAACGAGTCGAGAGGCGTCGCAACGCGTAAGGCGATATTCGAGCACGCGTATACGAGTGAAGCCTTTGCCGAGCGATGCGGGGGAGGAGATCGAATCGCGCGCGTTCCAAAGGTAGACCGCGCGGATTCTGAGTTGGTTTATATCTCTGTGATTCAGGATCCTATAGCGGTGCTCGTTAGCTTGTTTTGGTAATTGTCGTTTGTTGAGTGTGGACTGATATTTTTGAGTTCTCGCGTTGTCGAATATTATTTCTGGCTCTATGAAAGTAGATAAGCTTATAGGGGATTTGACCTCTAATATGCGTTTACCTTCAATGCGTAAGTTGTAATTCGTTGTAATTACATGTTTAAAAGCATGTAAGTTGTATGCGCTCAGAGAATCAATGTAATGCGGAATTTGAAATACGACATGCATTCAGTTTGACCTGTTTTAGTAATAATAAACCATTTGAATGCTTTGACAGGTTGAAATCCGAACCGAAATAAAAGCTCAACTAGTCCATTTAAAACCCACCGACAGATTAGAAATCACTAAACGATATTTTAGAAAAAAAAGGCAATAACCCGACAGAAATCACTCGGAAAGGATTGACAATTAATCGCGAAAGTGCGTTTCGAAGTATTCCAGCGCACCGTGGCAGGGCCGATGATCGGTCGGTTGCTGATGATCGGGCCAATAATTTGCCAGCGCGTTACGCTCGACGTTAAGCTCTCTGACGCTGCAGCGCCGCGGTATTTAATTATCTAGTCGGTCGGGCGAATGATGGGGCCGGCCAGTAAAATAGTTAATACGACGCGCCAGTAAACAGGCCGTCGATTTTACTGCCCGCCCGATTTGCGAGCAAAGTTTCGCAAACGGATGTATGTGGGTGGAGGTGGTTTAATTGTATAGGGGTTGGCATTTTTTGCTTGACGGTAATTGCAATTTTATGCTGTTGAGTGTAGCGAGACTAGTTATTTAGTTTAAGATTGTTAATTTTGCGGATATTTTTTATGTTTGAAAAATTATTTGCAGTTACTGGGATTATGTTTACATGCAGCTTAAAAGCTTATCCTTTTACGGCTTCATTTATGTCTCTTATATACAACTCAATAACACGTCGAATTCTTATCAATAAAAAGATTAACAAAGTGTTTATCAATCGAACCAATAAAGTTCATTCTTTGTAGCAACCTAATCGTACTCAACATTAACGAAAACTTATTTTCAACGAAATTATTCAACCACTAATTTCAGCATATCATTCATAATAATAAAATTACTAATTTTGCTTAATCAACGATTTCAATTGCCTCCTCGACACCTCATCCCATCAAAACAAAAAACAGACACCAAACCAGTACACCCCCAAACTAGAAACGCCGAAAAAAAAACCAGTCATGCACAACAGCATCGACAAAACCATCTCGCCGGTATTTCGCGAGTAATCGCTTTCAGATCCTTTTTTGCGCGTGTATCCGCGAAAAAAATCCGATACTCGCATTAAGCCGTCGGTAGGTACATATGCAGGCGTGTACACGTGCGCGGCCGAAATCGGCGCGACAGCAGCGGCACCGCATTATATCCTGCCTCGTTCGCCCGTCATTATTTACGCATCGCGGCTGAACACATATTTGAGCGGTGGCGGCGGGAGCAAAAAGCGCGTGTTGTACAAGTGCGATCGAATAGAATAAGTATACCTGTGCTCGCTAGAAGAAGTAGACGAAAGTGAATTTGTGTAGTGGGTGTATTGAGACGACATTGTTGTAATGCGATTCTTAAGATGGGGTATGAAGAGGTATGTTTACGTGTGGATCTTTTTTTTAAGGTAGTTTGGAGAACGTTTTTAGTTGATATTTTTAGTACCGTTGAAATTATAGTTTGGGTATTTGAATATTTGGAGTAAATATCGTCTTTTTGAAATTAATATATAAGTGCAGAAAATTCTCGTTTGCATGCTTCAACTTATTCTCGAGTTGAGCAATTTCTTAAATATAAAAATATAAGTATTTCCAAGCTTTTAGAAGTGCAGTAAAAGGTAAAAGTTACTTTTTCAAATTTTCAAATATTTTCTCTTCAATTTAAAATCAAAATATCAACGTAACGTTTTAGAGCGTGGTCTTTTTAAAGAAATAAAATTAAAAACAAAATTTTAAAGCTCATTGATATTATTAATTTATAATCGAGAAGAAAAGTCGTAGAAAAGAAATACATCTATATATATATATATATCTAAACGATGACCTAGTTTACGACTTTAAACTAAATTTAATTCGACTTATTCCCGTTCGCGAAATCAAATTTATCCGCAATTATATACTGTAATAATAATAATTCGAAACTTAATCTTGAAATTCTTCGTATTTCTTTCAGAAAAGTTGTCAAAGTTCCGAACAATTGCAAAAGCATAATCATCATTATATCTAAAAATACCGTAACTTTAAAACAACTCCCAAACTCTCGTCTCTGAATCTGAACTACATTCCGTTCAATCGCAGCTCTCTCAAAAAGCACCGGCCAACTGTTTCGCCGTATTTCCTTTTTTCTCTCCCTCAAACATTTCAATATCCTGATTTTTCAATGCCCCAACTTCCCCATCTAAAATTGCGCGCTGACGTTTACGTAGGAACGAGCCAACTCTCTCCCGACTACAACGCAACCCGCGCACACACACTCACGCATTCATACGCGCATAAAACACACGTCCAGAGCCGGAAGCACTCGGCAAATACGGCGAAAAAGTTTTATATTAAATTTACGAATCCGCGTCGTCGAACCTGGCCCTTTTCACTTTATACATACACGCCGCGGCGCGGAAGTAGACTGCCGAGGATGACGCCGCGACGTCCCGGCGCCGCGGAATTATTGCCAAAGTTTTCGAGGGTGCCAGGAGTCTAGAGAGAGAGAAAAAGCCGGCGTATCCTATGAAAAATACACGAGCGCTCTCTGCGAGCTATCTCCGCTCGTTTCCACGAGTGTATATACACTATCTAGGAAGCGAGACTGGCAAGCGGTCGGCGAACCCGCGCGAGGAAGCGATGCATTTTTCATGTATACGCGTAGCTCGCTCTCTCCTAGTGCATTGATCCGAAAGCTCTCCGCTGATATTAATTGACGCGGCGCTTTCCCGCGATCGCCGACGATCGATTAACGCGCGGCTCGATCCGACTCGGATTGCTCCGAGCTTTGACGAGGCTTTTTTTATACGCGTTTGAAGCCGACGAGTGTCGAAGTGATTTAAGACTGGCGGGTTATGGGCCGATGTGGAATTAAAAATTCATCGAGCGAGGCGCGTTAGAAAGATTCAGCTGCAACAGCTACCTGCTTCATGAATTTTTTAATCGCCGTCTCGAATACGCGAGATCCAGCGCGCAATCTATACACCCTCGCGATATCCCGTCATTAATTATTCCAATGCGCCGTGTTACCAGCGGAAATTCCAGCGCATCGCCGAGAAATCCAAGTACACGCGCGCAAACCGAGCCAACACTTCCCCCCCCCCCCCCGCTATATAGACGCGGGGGTGGGATGCAGAGAGCCGAGGCCAGAGGCAGCTGAAGAGGGCAGAGCTCGCGCGCGCGCCGCAGCGAAGAGGCACGCTGACCTAAATCAGTAGAGAGCTACATAAGCGCTATTGTGTGTATACGTACGTAGCGACGAGTATGCAAAGTATACATAGGGCCGTTTGACGATTGGCCAAGAGAGCAGCGCGGATTCAGGTCCGACTTGTGCGCGAGCGGCTCTCTCGCATCCTCATTAAAAAGACGTCGTCTCGTTAAGCATCAAGCGAGCCTATGATCCTTCTCGCGCGCGCTAATATCGCAAGGCAAGCTTCTCGTTAAAAAAAAAAAGTGTGGAGAGGTGGGATTGAAAGAAAGACGCGCACGCCACCCCCGCGAGTGCGTCAGCTGTTTAAAAAGCGATGAAAAAAAGGCGGTATTCAAGCGCCTAAGTCGCGGTGTATCTCTTTTGGTGGTGAGAAGGAGGGGGGGGGGGGATAAAAAGAAGAAGCATTTGCATTGTTCGCGAGAAGGAGGCGATTTTATCGTGACTTATAATTTAAAGGCGGAGTGCGGGGAGAGAAAAATTTATCGGCCCTATCGGGAGCTTGACTTTTTTATATTTAACACCAGCTTTCTCACTTGTTCGGATTCGGAAGATAAATCTGGCCCGAGTGCTCCGCGGACAAACGGCCCTTAATCAAGTGGCTCTCGAGAGCGAGGGAGAGAGAAAGAGATACGTTTATAATGATCGCCGTTCGCACGAGCGACGATTCGTTTTCGTTTCGCACGGAGATTTCAGAAAAAGGTATAAAGTATGTGCATTTCGAGTCGTGTTATAAAGCCACTTTCCTCGGCAATGTGTATTAATGTTTAAGAATATTTGAAAAATTTTGCATTCGGGAAAGAAGAAAAATGTGCGCAGTTCAAAAAAGCTCGCTCTTTTTAAAAATCGTTATAAATGTCCTGTTATAAACCATTCATAAAAACGCGTTCGCGTCATCAATTAAACCAGCCGCGCAAATCAAAGCCGCGGCACGTCCCACGACGACAAAGCTAGCCCTAGGAAAATAATCGAGTTAACCGCGCTACCAAGAAAAGCGTTAAGACTACTTAAATTTAATCGAGAGTACACCAAGAGTCGCTCAGCAGATAGCCGAGGAGAGGAGGTACAAAAAGAGGGAGAAAAAAGCTAAATAAAAGAAAACGAGCTACAGAGAAAGAGTCGAGAAAAGAGGAATGTCGAACATACCTAAGTAGGTAAGAGCGTTAAGGCGTCAAAGTGAATCCTTATCAAGACAGTAAATCAAATTGCACGATCTTCGCGCGACTGTGTTTCGAGTTGCACGCGCCTCTCTCTCTCACTTCGTGGATCGAATAACGCGCTCGCGACTTTTCTCTCTCTCTCTCTCTCTCTGGTTTGCCTATAGGTTGTACCGAGGCGATAAAACGCGCGTCGGCCCTAAACTTTCATCGTGCGCGTATATACGCGTACTTTTCGATTGTCGCGCGAGGAATCGTAGAAGGGACATCGATATATCCCGTAAATTCTCCGAACGGGTCGTATAATACGCGGCTATTTGGCACTTGGGACTCTGCGTAAGCGGACGCTGAGATGCGAGTGTACAAAGGAATCAAACTGTGACTATAGGGAAGAATTAGGAGTGGAAATGTGAATGTTATCGTTCGATTGACTGTTTTTTTTTCTTTTTTTTTTAATATTCGCAATTTCTAGCTTGTTTATGATTTTCTTTTTAATAATCATTCTTTTTATTAGATAATGAGTTTTCAACGAATCATTTCTCATCGTGCCGCATACAATGGGATAAAGATCGTTATTTATAGCGGCTTAACTTCCCAACTAATTTTAGCAATGAAAATGTATTTTACGGCAACAATAAAGCCTGACCTAGAATAGAAAAATTCTTCGCAGCGGTCAGGCTCTCCATAAAAATCAATCGATTCGCTGATTACCCTGTTTAACTCTGCCATCCATAAAAAAAAGTTTCTCACAGATACAATCTCTCGGCTTCACCTTAATGTAAAACGCACATAAAAAGCCCATCGCTAACGAAACAAACGGGCAAAAATTATCAAAAAAAAAAAAAAAAAAAAAAAATGAAAATGTTTAAAAGACATCCTTGCGTGTCCCACGCTCGCGCGTATAAGATTCGCCGCGTTACATACAGGCGCACCTTCAGCGCCTATCGTTCGATCGGAGCGTCCTTTTTATTCTTCTCCTCGCTCCCTCTCTTAGCTCGGCGCGCGTGAATTTTTGCACGCACATAGGCGCGACGCATACGCAATTTAAGGCCGTTATTATTATTATTATTGCCGTTATGTATATGCGAGGCGGGTTACGTGCGGCGCGAGTAGAGCGCCGAGAGGGAAAGAGAGAAAGAGAGCGTACTAAAAAGAGTCATTATTTTTCACGGCACGGGATTAAGGCCATAAATTACGGCATTGTATTTGACAAATATTTCTCATCGACTGGCCGTCGCTTCGCGAGGGGGGAAATATATAGAGATGAATTGCGCTTCGCGATTGGTGGATTATATATATAATACACACATATATATATATCGACGGTTCCTCGACGATTCATTAGAACGTCAAAGAATAAGTTTATTGACCCTATTCTGTGTTTTCTTTGACTATTGTCATGCCGATACAAAAATCCTGAAAGTTTAGCGACCAACAATCTTTGTCTTCATGACTTTGCATTGTTTTTGTGAAATTGGAGCATTTAGTTAATAAATAAATTTTACTAGCATTCCTATCGTATTTTATATTTACTGTTTATGCACGTACAATAAATCCGATATTACTAATGTTTATTACAAACCACACTTAACATTAAATCCCCTAAACTGTTTAATATTGTGTACTTTATATGCATCATATATTTTATTGTTTACTTGAATATATGTATTTTAAATAACAATTTAAATATTCAATTTCACGACAACGCAATTGGCTATTACCAAAATTAACATAACTAATTAAACAAATAGAAACAAACTGCCCATCAAACAAATCACAGGCGATATCAAAATCGAAAAAATTAAATCATCATTCCTTAATTTAATCCCCCCCAAAAAAAAAGATGATACCGCGAGATTCACTCGTTTTACGACAAAGTATAAACGAGCAAAGCAACCGAGGAATCCCAATAAAACGAAAACGAGCGAGCGACGCGTGCGGCGGCGGCGGCGAACCCTAAAAAACGAAGGAGCCGCAAAAAGTATTATAGGAGCGCGCTCGGACCTCGTCCTCGTCTCTCTCCCTCTCTTTCTCTCTCTATACGTAAAGGGTCAGCAGCCGTGGCGATGCATCTCTCCGACCTTGTGCGGCGCGAAAACAAAAACGAACAGAAACAGCCTCGAAATTTCGCTAGATGATAGAGAAAAAATTAGGAAGGCCCCGGCGACCGCCGGGCAAAAAGGTAAAACTCACGAAGGAAAAAAAAATCACAGGCGCATACCGCAGATTAAGCGTTTAGAGAAACGAACGAGCGCGTATCTTTACTCGGATATTATGAGGATCGGTGGCGACACACACGCTCACTTTAATGAAGCGCATTCGTCTCTCTCTCTCTCTCTCTCTTTACTGTCCGTTCTTTCGAAACGCGCTTTTAATTGCCGAGCCGTGAAATTCTCGCTTCCCGTTTTGATTATATTCCGGACTGCCGCGGCGACGGTGCGTTAATTTATTGGGCGTCAAGCGGCAAACGGTTCGCGCTCGGACGCTCGGTACAGGGCGCGACGGAGCGCGTAAATATGTGGCTATATATGAGCGTTTAATTTGATTGCGATTGAAAAGGCGCGGGGCTTTTTAAGCGATTGGCTTGCTGCTTTATATTTACCCTGGATGGCTTTTTTGCTTTTTTTCCTTTTTTGGGAAAAATTTTTTTGATTTCCGTTTTTCAAATTCGTTTTTTTTAACGAGAATTTTTTTTTTTTTTTTTGAAGTAAGCAAATATTAAAAGTTGGATAGGTATGTATCATGCCTTTTTTTATGACTTGTTTTAAAGCAGTGGACGAGTGGAATATGAATATATTTGCGAAAGAAAACATACAAAAAATGTATTTTTAGCGAAAATATGTCGGCGTTTTTATTTATTTTAGTTTATTTATTTTAGATTTCAATGAAATGGCAATATCATTGAAATGAAAACAGTGTAAAGTAGAACGTAAAATATGATTCAATTTATTTTCTATGTAATCCATGGTCCTTAAAAAACATGCTTTTTTGTTATAATAAAAAATACTTTATTTCAACAACATACCAGATTAAAAGCTTTACGTAATAACAGAAAAAAAAAACATTAAAAAACAATAACAATTAAGAACTCCCAGAATACTTCCACTTAATATTTTAACTACATTTTAGCCTAAATTAAAACCCAATTCACACTGCGCCAAATAAAGTATAAAAAATCACCCAATTCCCTCACACTTCAATTTCACCAAATCCAACCCACCAAACCGCCCTCCAAAAAAATCCACCACTCAAAAAAACTCTCCCAAAAAAAGATCAAGCCATCAGCATCACGAAAGTCGGGCGCGCGCGAGTCGCGTGGCGCTTGGCTCGGCGGCACGTGGCGCCGGTGCTGGGAGCTGGCGGTGGCGCCGAGCGCGAGTGGGAGAGAGAAGAAAGTACTTCTCGCGCGGCGCCGAGTCTAAATACGCTCGATTCTCAAAGGACGCGAATTTTCGCTCGTCGCGAAACTTTCCGCCGCTCTTATCGCTCTGCGTCCTCCCTTTGTCTGTCGGAACTTTTTTACAGCCGGAGACCGATGAGTTTTTGAAGAATCGCCGACTGTCATCCTTTATCACTCGGGACTTTCGCAAAGCACTCGGAGGCTTTTGGAATTACAATTCAATTTTAGAGGTCAGCTGATCGGAAACACGCTGTCTCTGGCAAAATTCGACCTCGGCGTGTATACGTCCAAACATACATCCGCGCGAAAAAAAGACCATCCCAAAATCCAAACAAAGCAAACGTCCTCGGGCGGCTATATTGCCAATCAAAACAAAAGAGCCGAGTGCGCGCTTATCGCGGCGTCTCCGCTAAACAAAAGAGAGAAAGAGAGTCGATCAAACACACACCGTACACAGAGAGAGACAGACACATGCACATGTAGACACAGCAGGCCCGTTGCGTAAGGATACATAAAACGAAATAATATTTACATGATGGACGTGTGCTGGGGCCTCGCGGGATCATTGCTGTTGTTGTTGCCGGCGCCGGTGGTCGTCTGCACCTGTGCGCTCGTGGCGAGGCTTCTGCCTCCGCCGCCGGGCGCCTCCTTCAGGATTTTGCTCGCGCTCAGCGGCGTCGTCACGCACATGATTTTCATGAATGACGCGTTTTTCTAGTACACACTTCAGCGTAAAAATATATATATATATCACTTGTCACACTACGGGCAACTGTCACTCGCGCTGCCTTCGGCAGAGCCGACCGACGCGCAACTCGGACAACATCTAAAACTCAGGATGCATACAGTGGTCGATCCTTTAATTTTGTCATTAAGCTTTTTTTTAAAAAAAAAAAAAGAAAAATTCGCAAACACGGTGGTTGCGCAGCGCGCGCGCGGTGCGGCGAGTGTCTCGTCGCAGAGTGAAAAACGTGCGAGCGATCGTGTGTCGTGAGGAGAGTGAGAGCGCGGAGCGCTGCGCTGCAGCTGCTGTCGCCTCTCGCAGTCGCCGCGGGCTTACTGACCGCGCGCACCGCACGGGAGAGAAGAGTAGAGAGAGAGAGCGTGGGCGTGGGTGGCACGCGGCCGCCGTAGCCGCCGCCGCCGCCGCCGCTCTGCGGAGGGAGCGAGAGAGAGATAGAGCGCCGAGGGTGGGGGTAGGCCAAGGGGCACGGGGATTGGCGCGAGCCAGGGGCAAGGCCGCGTGGGGGGCGCCCCGGGACCAATGGCCGCGAGCTCAGGGGAGGCAGTTGCAGAGCGGAGGAGAGCCGCTCTCAGAGCGCTCAGCCGGCATTCGGCCGCGGGACGCGGTAGAGTAAGCTTCGTGGATCTGCGGCTGGAGGAGCAAGTGTTTTTCTGTCTGTGCTACGACGAGAGAGAGAGAGAGAGAGAGTTGAGGAGTTTGCTGGTGCGGTGCGCGGTGCGATTATCGAGGACGTTCTTGTGATTGTTTTAGTTTATTTTTTGTTGAGTTTTTGTTGGTTGATTGTTGGTTTAACGCTGTGGAAAAAATGTATTTTAGTAATGTTTAATAGGTTGTTTACTTGTTTATGGCATGTAGAAATACATTGTTTCTCAGTGTGAATTTATAATGTATTTAAAAAATTTTGGTTGACCAGTGCGCGTTATTAAATGTACGTTTTTGAATTGTTTTAATATATTCTTATTGCACAAAACTTGAA